>LPNX010159611.1:128286-162970 GCA_001517045.1 Pseudotsuga menziesii | reverse complement strand
GGGGGGGGGGGGGGGGGGTGAATCTGTGTGTGTATTTTTTATTACTTTTTCAACTTTAACAATCAATCACTTATTCAATGTTACGCATTATCACATTATCATTATATCATCATCAGCATTGTTATCATCAGTATATCATTATCATCACATAGAAAGCATACCAATACAGTAAACAAGACTTTTACATGGAAACCCAAGTCCTAAGGGTAAAACCATAGAAGCCTTTTTAAAAATAGTTTTCCAGAAATAACTGGAAGGAGGCAACAACCCCCTTATTTCAAAGACTTCAATTTTCCAGCTGCGACTGGAAGGAGGCTACAATCCCATGATTTACAGGCTATGACCTGAAGGAAGCTGCAACTCCCTGGGTCTTCGGCTTTAACCAGAAAGAGGCTACGACCCCCTTTCCTTGCCTAGTCCTACCACCATGATAAGAAGATAGAAACTATTGAACCAATACCGCACTAATCCTGCAGACCTACTAATTAACACCTGTACTGCACTGCACAATCTGTACCACACTGTACAACCTATACCATACTGCGCAACCTGTACCATACTACACAATCTGTACCACACTACACAACCACTGCCACTACTAACCACTACTCATCATTTGATCACTACTCATCAACCAATCACTATCCACTGTATCACACTACTCATCAAGTAGTACAATCAACCTGTCCAATCAAGCTATACAAATCAATCATCTGACTTAGTTAATCTGAGTCTGCACACTAAACTTAGTCCACCTAGGTCAAACCAACTGCTCATACAATTCAGCCAATCTGAGTCAAAACAACTGCACATAAGGCAACTTGTGCCAATCTTGCTCAACTGAACCAACATGTACCAAGATGCTTGTGTACCTGTGCCAAATCAATCATATACTTGTGTTAATCTAATCAAGTGCTCTAACAGCCAACCAACCCTTTTTACTTGCCCTAGTTCATCAAGAGACACGTTTGAGCAACCAAGAGACTTCACATACAGTCAACCAAACCCTATCCAATCACACTCAACTCAATGACACCACAACCAACCTCAATCACAGTCAAGGAATGCTTGACAGTTAAACATGATATACCTCAACTAAATAACCTCAACCAAGAAGATAAAAGACTTAACCAACTATGTCAAACTCAATCAATCTCATAAACTCTTAGACACAAAAGGATTTTTCACTCTACTCAAATCAAGTCAACAAATCAAACAAATATCAAGCAAATAGTCACTTACAACACTGTCAAAGGTTGTCATTAACAATCAATAACAATCCAACTCCACTTAGGTCAAAGACACAATGATCAACACATGTCAAACTAGTTTTCAAAGAAAACATTTACGTTGATCAAAGAAATAACTCACAAGATCTACTACTTACATGTCAACTTCTCATTCAATACTACACTTATACAACAGTCAAGGTAAACACCAAGATCTATGCCAACAACATCCAAGATAATCATCAAGATCTATATCAAGATCACATCAAGATATATGCCAAGATAACCATCACCATAGTCTCCATAACATATTCAATGAATTCAAAGATATATACCAATATATAGGCTCACATACTAAGATCAAAGAGGAACTCTATCCATGACAGACATGTGCCATTACAAGAGAAACTATGAAGCATGAACCTTGCCTTATTGAAGATCACAAGATGAAGAAAACTATAAAAACCAAAAGAAACTCTACATCATGTCATCACATAGCCCTCATAACAAGCTTTCCAACGAGCCAAGAATTTTGTAATTCTGATTCAGTATGAGAAAGTTATGCCAATTTTAGTGAAGATGCCGAAAAATTTCTCTGTCACAAAATTTCGCACTGTTCTCCAAGAGTTACGAAATTCCTAAGAGAATTGATGATGAACAAATGAAACGTTTGATATTCTATTTATATAGATTGCGGAGAAAAATTATTACCTTGGGCCGACATGCAATTCAAAATTACAAATAATTAAATTTTCTTTTGTTTGGTCGGCTCACCCAAAAAGGTGGGGTACACCAACTTCAAAAATTCATATCTCTTCAACCATAAGGAGTTAGAAGATGATCCACATATCAACGGAAATGGATTGACGAGGACTATCTCCCTATTATGGGTTTATTTGCAAATTCTTGGTCTAATACCCTTAAATTCTTCAATATGTCCAGGACGTCAAAGACCCCACACATTAGGGTGCCAAAGACCATACTACCAACTACAAGAGTTTCAAAGTCTTATTCAAAGTATTCTTCAACATATCAAGGCACATATGTGGGATCAACCTCCATATACATCCCAATATCCATATAACCACAAATAGGACCATACATCATTATGGTTCAAGACCCAAGGCACCACATGCAAGGGTTTCAAGGACTCTTTCAAAGATATCATATAATATTTAAACAAGATACTTTCCATGGACTTTAAGGGCTTCAACATCATCATGTTCAAGGTCTCCATATCATTAAAACATATCCAATGGTTCCACTATATATATTCATCACCATAAGAGTACCAACACCCCAAAATAGGGGTACAAACACCTCACCACTAGTTTGCAACACCTTATGGGCTTCATATGCATGATCACAAGGATATTACATTCCAATGACCATATCGCGTCCAAGGGACATTAAACCACCATATATGTGGGTTCAATACCTAAACTTTCAAGGACACCAAAGACCCCATAAGAATGGGTTCCAACATACCACCCTAAGTGTCGGTTCCAAGACCTAAGTCTCCACATGCAAGAGGATCAAGATCTAAGCTTGTGGACTCAAGGACCACAAAACAACTTAACGACCTCAAGACCATCCAATGCAAGCAATGGGATACACCATCAACACATCAAGGCACATCATCCATCCAACAACCAATCAAGAGACTAAAACAAGTACAAGCATAACAAGCAACACAAAGACCGGTAACCAAAGATAAACCATGAGTAAGGAACTCAACAATGGACTCAAATGGGACCAATATACAACTTAGGGGCACTTGACCAAGTCAATGGGTAACCAAGGCTTTTGTCAATGTTCCAAGGCCTCCAAGGGCTTCAAGCTTAGGCTTGGACAAGGTCAAAAGGGCTCCTCTGACACAAACAACCTCAAACTAAACAATAACCCTCAGGGGCTCCACAAGAGGCACCAAGGACTCAACAGTTGGCATCAATGACCAGACACCATTGGCAACAAATACAACGTAATCAACAAGATCTACCCAGATCTACAGTGCAGATGTCAGATCTGAGTGAGTAAAGGCCAGATCTCATCTTTCATGAAAAAGGAGTTCTACTAATGCCTCATGGCTACTAAGATCATTACTTGCCATTCATGCACTTCTGCAAATATAGATGAGAAATCTACAGAGAATTGTCATTGATGTTCAGTCAATCAGCAAGTGCTTCTACTACTGGCTTATGGTACATTGATAGTGGGGCCTCCAGTCATATGATTGGCATTAGACAGTACTTTACAGATCCCACTAAAAATGGGTTGGATCTAGAAGTAGTACTAGGAGACAACTCCTCAGTCAAGGCTGTTGGACAAGAAACTGTTTCTGTTGAAAGGGATCATGGAAAATCCATGAAGCAAAGGGATGTCCTGTACGTTCCAGGATTAAAGAAGAACCTGGTTTCAATTTCTACTATAGAGGATAGGGGATTTTGGGTGATGTTTCGAGATGGCCATGTGGTCATACATCCTAAGGGATCCAACATAACTTTAGCAGTGAAAATTGGTGTTCGAAGTGGGAAACTTTACAAGTTCAATTTTTAGCTTCATCATGCTCTTGCCCATGACAGTAGCAGTGATTGCGGTGACTTATGTGAATTGTGGCATAGAAGGATGGCTCACCTACATCATCACGCTGAGGATTTTGAGGGAGATTGTGACAGGTGTTCCTGAGTTTAACATAGAGCACAATGAAGTGTGCAAAGGGTGTGCTCTTGGTAAGTATGTAAAGACTACTTTTCCCAGTAGTGACATCAGGTCAGCAGGAGCTCTTGATCTAATACATTCAGACCTTTGTGGTCTGATGTCTACTACATCTTTGAAAGGTTATGAGTACTACATAACCTTCATTGATGATTTCTCCAGGAAAACCTGGATCTACTTTTTGAAAACCAAGGAATCAAAAGAAGACTTACAAAAGTTCAAAGAGTTCAAAGCTTTGGTAGAAAACCAAACAGGGAGAAGGATCAAAGTTTTACGATCTGACAGTGGGGGAGAATATACCTCCAAAGAGTTTGATGCCTTTTGTTTTCAAGAAGGAATCAAGAGACAATTGATTATACCCCACACACCTTAGCAGAATGGGGTGGCTGAGAGAAAGAATAGAGCAATAGTTGGAGCAGCAAGATCTATGTTGCATGATTAGGGTTTGCCATTTTTTCTCTGGGCAGAGGTGTGTAACACGACTGTGTATATTCAAAACAAGAGTCCTCATAAAGTTTTGGGAAGTAAGACTCCTGAAGAGGCTTACTCAGGAAAGAAGCCTGAAGTAGGCCACTTCAGGATTTTTGGGTGTCTTACCTACTCTCATGTTCCATCAAAAAAAAGGACTAAGTTGGAACCCACAACATAGAAGGGTACCCGTATTGGGTATGATGAGATTTCAAAAGCCTACCGCATATATGTTCATGCAAGAAAAAAGACTGTTGTGAGGCGGGATGTGAAATTTGAGGAAGACAAGGCATTCAGGAAATCTCGTGAGTTGGACAAAGGGGAGAAGCAAGCTTCCCCTTCTCAGGAGAATACAAGTCAGGGCATTGTTACTCAGGTTCCAGGGGTGGCAGGTTCTCAGTTGACTAGTTCCTCGGGTTCAAGTGTTAGCTCAGGGGAAGAGCCACAGGGTGGTGGCACAGCAAGTTCAGGTTCTCAGACTGTAGGTTCTCGCGTGACTGGGTCTCAAACCACTAGAGCTACTATTTCTGAAACACAGTCTCAAGCTGTGAGTTGGGATGAGGATGAGCCCTTCTCTCCCTCAGAAATTACATCAAGAAAGAGGAAGCCCAAGTGGCTTCAAGAAATCCTGAAGGGAGCTCAGTCGGTTGGAACTCCCAAGAGGGCTGCTAGAGAGAGTAAGGTACCTGAGAGATTTTGTAGCTATGTAGCTATGGTGAGCAGTATTAGTGAGTCCAAGCCATCATCTTACGAGCAGGAAGTAGGCGAGCAAGTCCGGAGAAATGCCATGGTGGAAGAGTATGCTTCCATCATGAAGAATGATGTCTAGGAAATTGTGCCGAGACCTGAAGGAAAGTTTGTAGTTACTTCCAAATGGCTATATAACATTAAATATGTTGCAGATGGCAGCATTGAAAAGTATAAAGCTAGATTTGTAGCAAGAAGATTCTCTCAAGCTGAGGGGATTAATTATGATGAGACCTTCGTACATGTTGTTAGATACACTTCAATCAGAGCCATTATCTCCATTGCTACAAAACCGGGATGGAAGATCCATCAGATGGATGTAAAGACTGCTTTTCTAAATGGAGTTATACAAAAGGAAGCCTACATTGAGTAGTCGATGGGTTTTGAAGAACATGGGAGAGATTCTCATGTGTGCAAACTAAAGAAAGCTTTGTATGGTCTGAAGCAAGCTCCAAGAGCTTGGTATTCAAGAATAGATGCCTACTTAAAGAAAATGGGGTTTCAAAAGAGTGAGGAAAATCCCAAACACTAATTCATAGTAGTCAAAGGGGATACTCTCATCCTTGTCTTGTATGTTGATGACCTGTTTATTACAGGAGCTGAGAAACTCATAGCTAGCTGCAAGAAAGACCTTGCCTTAGAGTTTGAAATGAAAGACATCGGATTAATGCACTATTTCTTGGGCATGGAGGTTTGGCAGGAGGATGGGCATATTTTTCTAGGGCAAGGAAAATATGTTGTTGACATCTTGAAAAGATTTCAGATGGAGGACTGAAGACTTATGACCACACCTATGACCACCAACTGGAAGAAGTTGATGGCTTTTGAGGGAGAGTTTGTTGATCCAACCAAGTATCGTCAATTGATAGGATCTATGATGTATTTGGTTAACACTAGACCTGATATGAGTTATGCAGTCAACACCTTGAGTCAGTATATGGTGGAACCCAGGAGAGCATACAGGGTGGCTGCAAAGCATGTGCTCAGATACCTTAAAAGTACGATCGACTATGGTTTGAAATATGAGAAGAGGGATGGAATAGAGTTGATTGGCCATACAGATTTCGACTGAGCAGGAAGAGTTGTGGACAGGAAAAGCACTTCAGGGTGTTGTTTCAGCTTGGGTTCGATAGTTGTGTCATGGTTTAGCAGGAAACAAAAGTCAATAGCTTTGAGCTCTCCTGAGGCAGTATACATGGCAGCCAGTCTAGCTAGCTGCAAGGATATTTGGCTTCGCCAGATGTTAGTGAATTTATTTGACTCTCAGTTGGAGCCAATTGTGATATACTTTGATAATTAGAGTTGCATGAAATTCACGGAAAATCAGGTATTTCATGATAGATCCAAACATATTGAGATTAGATATCATTTCATTCGGGATCATGTTCAAAAAGGTGTCGTTAAGCTTCAATATTTGCCCACAGATGAACAAGTTGCATATATTCTTACAAAGTCTTTAGGGAGAAGTAAGTTTGAATATTTCAGGGACAAAATGGGAGTTGTTCAGAATACCTTCCTCATTAAGAGGGAGTGTTGAAATATTAACGAGGAAAGATGCAAAAGAGTAATTTTGCATAAAAGTGAAATTAGGGTTTCGGTAACCTAATTTCCAAGTGACTTATAAATGGAAGTCTAAGTGTTTAGTTTACTATGCTTCTTGAGCAGAGAGGGAGAGAGTTCATTTTCACAGGATTATGGATCAGAGCTACACGTATCAAGGAAAGGACACATACTGTTGGAACAACTGGGAATGCATTCCTGAGGAAGAAGAGAGGACAAATCTTCAAAGATTGAAGAGTCCTTTCTCCTATACAATGTCAAAAGAATTTTATTGAGCAGATTCAGAGTGTGAAGAGCAGCAGCAGCAGCAGCGTGAGCAGCTGAAGGAAGACGTGAGCAGCAACATGTCACATGTGTGGGACGTGCGGGAGTTGTTGCACATTTCCTAAGGGGGGCGAGAAGGTCCAGACTGTTGTGGGTTTTCTTCAATGACTGAGGAAAGACCTACAGTGATCAGTCAGAGTCAGACTGAAAGCAGATCAGTTGAGTTGTGCCTCCGAGGAATGAGGACGTAGTTGTACAGCTGGGGCACGTTTTCAGTGCTGGAGGACGTTTTTCTACTTTTAGATTCGAGCAGAGCAGAGCAGATAGCTGAGAGAGCATTCTTCAGAGAGCTAGATAGAGAGTACAGTGTTCAATGACTAACAAAGCTTGAGTTGGCAAATCCAGTGTGAGGGTGTGCTTCTGGGGGCGCATTTTCCAAGGGCAGTAGCTGCAACTGCTGCAGATCTAGGGCTTTGGCCCTTCAGGTTCATCCACTTGGATCTAAACTCATTATGTACCTCTTCTATATTTATTTGTTTGCTCTGGGCTCGAGAAAGTAGAAAGCCCCACAGTTTGTTGGTTTTCCCCATTGGGGTTTCCAGGGTAAATTTCTATGTCTTATGTGATTTCCTGGTTGAGTAAGGATCTTCATGTGCTACAAGTTCTAAATAGATTTGAAGTATAGTTCAAAGTGGTTTAGTGAATATTGTTGCCAAATGGATTATCCTGACTTCTCAGAGCGAGTGGAGACCTCTGAGGAAAACTAATATGGTATTATAGCCTCGTTAGAGGTCATAGGAAGGAAATCACACACAGATCTTCGAGTAGCTTCTAGATCAATGTGAGGGTTCTGTGGAAGTTTTAGATCTGTCTTTGAAAACGTCAGATCTATCAGATATGGAGTGTTGAAGTCTAGATCTGAGTTAGATCTAGCTAGTTCAGCTGGATAGAGACCAAATCTATAGTGCAGGTGTCATATCTGAGTTGGTGGAGGTAAGATCTATCGGATCTGATTGTTGGAAAAATAGATCTGAGAGAGATCTAGCATGTTTCTGCAGGATAGAGACCAGATCTACAGTGCGGGTGTCAGATCTAAGTGAGTAAAGGTCAAATCTCGTCTTTCATGAAAAAGGAGTTCTAGTAATGCCTCATGGCTGCTGAGATGAGAAACGATAACATGGAGTGTCTTCTCATTACTTGCCATTCATGCACTTCTGCAAATATAGATGAGAAATCTACAGAGAAAATTGACATAGAATTGTCATTGATGTTCAGTCAATCAGTAAGTGCTTCTACTACTGGCATATGGTACATTGACAGTGGGGCCTCCAATCACATGACTGGCATTAGACAATACTTTACAGATCTCACTAAAACTGGGTTGGATCTAGAAGTAGTACTGGGAGACAACTCCTCGGTCAAGGATGTTGGACGAGGAACTGTTTCTTTTGAAAGGGGTCATGGAAAATCCATGAAGCTAAGGGATGTCCTGTACATTCCAAGATTAAAGAAGGGCCTGGTTTCAGTTTCTACTATAGAGGATAGGGGATTTTGGGTGATGTTTCGAGATGGTCATGTGCTCATACATCCTAAGGGATCCAGCATAACTTAAGCAGTGAAAATTGGTGTTCGGAGTGGGAAACTTTACAAGTTCAATTTTCAGCTTCATCATGCTCTTGTCCATGACAGTAGCAATGATTGCAGTGACTTATGTGAACTATGGAATAGAAGGATGGCTCACCTACATCATCCTGCTTTGAGGATTTTGAGGGAGATTGTGACAAGTGTTCCTAAGTTTAACACAGAGCACAGTGAAGTGAGCAAAGAGTGTGCTCTTGGTAAGTATGTAAAGACTACTTTTCCCGATAGTGACAGCAGGCCAAGAGGAGCTCTTGATCTAATACATTCAGACCTTTGTGGTTCGATGTCTACCACATCTTTGAAAGGTTACGAGTGCTACATAACCTTCATTGATGATTTCTCCAGAAAAAAATGGATCTATTTTTTGAAAACCAAGGAATCAAAAGAAGTCTTACAAAGAGTTCAAAGCTCTGGTAGAAAACCAAACAGGGAGAAGGATCAAAGTTTTACGATCTGACAATGGGGGAGAATATACCTCCAAAGAGTTTGATGCCTTCTGTGTTCAAGAAGGAATCAAGAGATAGTTGATTGTACCCTACACACCTCAACAGAATGGGGTGGCTAAGAGAAAGAATAGAGCAATAGTTGGAGCAATAAGATCTATGTTGCATGATCAGGGTTTGCCATTTTTTCTCTGGGCAGAGGCGTGTAACACGGCTGTGTATATTCAAAACAAGAGTCCTCATAAAGTTTTGAGAAGTAGGAGTCCTGAAGAGGCTTACTCAGGAAAGAAGTCTGAAGTAGGGCACTTCAGGATTTTTGGGTGTCTTGCCTACTCTCATGTTCCATCGAAAAAAAGGACTAAGTTGGAACCCACAGCAAAGAAGGGTATCCTTGTTGGGTATGACGATATTTGAAAAGCCTACCGCATATATATTCCTGCAAGAAAACATACTGTTGTGAGGCGGGATGTGAAATTTGAGGAAGACAAGGCATTTAGGAAATCTCGTGAGTTGGACAAAGGGGAGAAGCAAGCTTCCCCTTCTCAGGTGAGTATGAGTGAGGGCACTGCTACTCAGGTTTCAGGAGTGACAGGTTTTCAGGAGACTAGTTCCTCAGGTTCAGGTGCTGGCTCAGGGGAAGAGCCACAGGGTGGTGGCACAGCAAGTTCATGTTCTCAAATTACAGGTTCTCGCGTGACTGGGTCTCAAACCACTAGAGCTACTACTTCTGAAACACAGTCTCAAGCTGTGAGTTGGGATGAGGATGAGCCTTTCTCTCCTTCAGAAATTGAATCAGGAAAGCAGAAGCCCAAGTGGCTTCAAGAAATCCTGAAGGCATGTTCTTGAGTACCCCCTAGCAAAAGATAGAATTAAAGCAGACTTAAAGCAGAACTTGCAATAGTCTACATAAAAGGGGTAGCTTGAAATGCTTCACTCATCTAACTCAGAGTCAAGGGGAGCATATTAGAAGATTCATCTACACACTTATAAAAGTCCTTTTCCATTGATGTCAAAGGGGGAGAACAGTATCAGTCATACTTCTTCAAGACCTCAAATTTGATCAGCAGGGTTGACATCAATGCCAAAGGGGGAGATTGTTGACAATTTGTTGTCATTGATGTCAAAAGTGTGTTGAAGAAGATGTAGCCCTTCAAAGGATGTCCAACAAGTGAAGACCTCATCAATCTAAAGCACGATGGTGTTGGGGACACAAGCCCACAAAACCAAGATGAAATCTGTGTGCATGCCACTAGGAGCCCATGTTTTAAATAATGAAACCCTCAAACGACTGAAGAAGCACATGTGCGATGTATTGTTGGTTAATGACATTCCCTTCCTTTAATGGTTAAGGTAGTGACTTGTTTGAGACAAAATCTTAAAACAAATTCTAAAAATGGCCATGGTTTAACTCTCAAGTAGAAGTCGGCCCCACTGAGAGATAAATAAATAGAAAACCTTAAAAATGTATGCTAGGTCGGCCCAGCAAGAAGAATTCATCCTCCAATGTTGAAATATATAAATACACACTAGTTCTCATTAAAAGGTGAGTGTGAAATTTCAAAATCTCTCTGAATTTCGGGTTTGAAAAATAAGCTCCGAGGAGGATGCAGACAAGGAGTAAAGACCACATATATATCAGATTTTTTGGATGTCAAATTACAGTCTGAAGTAGCAGTGATTGAATTTCAGTGATTGAACAGTCAAGTAGCAGCCACAGTGGACAGCCCAGTGGTGTGACAGTAGTACCTTATACTTATGGTCAGTTGCTGGTACAGTTAAGGAGTCACGTTCCTTTGATCTCAGTGAACAGCTCGGTAGTGTGACAGCAGAACCTTTCACTCAAGGTCATTTGCTGGTTTGAAGGTGAACAGGAAGATTTTCACAATCTGAAAGAAAATTTTAAGAAGAGCTGAGAACTGGTATTGTAGCATAAAGATCAGCCAGTATTGTATTTTTCTTTTGGGTGGTAGGGTGGGGCTGGAAAAGACTCATTAGTCTTTGTGAGCAAGTTGAAGCTTGCGCGGGATGTTGTAGCATCCATCTTCAGCTAAATTGATAAAATTTTGAGGTTGCAGCCTCCTGAGGTGTTGTAGCACCTCCATATAAATACAAACTCTTTTTATTGAAAGTAGTCTGAGTAGAGATACTGTGTTGTACATACTGCTGATATATATGTGTGTGTGTGTGTGTGTGTGTGTGTGTGTGAAATTGAAGCAATCATATTGTTTATTTAAGACAAAAAGGGTTAAAGTAATTAAAGCTAACAATACTGATTCATCCTCCCCTCTCAGTATTGGTTGAGTGTTCTTCAATTGGTATCAGAGCAAGGTTCTTCATAAAAGCCTGACTGCTTGAAGTAGATCCTTCAGAACACACAATGGGCAGAGCTAAGTTCAGGGATGTTCCTAGATTTGATGGAAGCAATTATGTTTACTGGAGCAAAAGGATGAGTGCCTACCTAGTCTCTCAAGGATATGATATCTGGAAATCTGTAAGGGATGGATACAAGGAACCAAAAGATGGTCCTACTACCATTAAGGAAATAGAAGATTATAAGAACAATGCTAGAGCAGTAAATGCCATTCTCGCAAGACTGAGTGAGACAGAATTCTTCAAAGTTATGAACTACACCACAGCCAAGGAGATGTGGGACAAATTAGCCACGATCTATCAAGGAGATTCTAAAGTCCAACAAGCAAGGCTCCAAACATATATAGAAGTCAATTTGAGGGTCTCAAAATGACAGAAGAGGAAAATATAGTAGCCTACTTTTAAAAGGTTGAAGGAGTTGTACTTGTGAACACTAGAAGGGTCTTGCTGAAACAATGGACCCAATACTGGTGGTTCAAAAAATTCTCAGAACTTTGACTTCCAAATACAATCCCAAGGTTTATGTTGTTGAAGATAGGGAGAAAAGAAATGAGCTGAAGATTGAGGAACTTCAGGGAATTCTAACAGCATATGAGATGAGGATTCAAGAACCAGGACAAAGTAAAGGAAGCTTTCAAGGCAGCCAAGAACAAACATCAGCATCATGAATCCTGTTCACTTGATTATGAAGTCTCTGATGAAGAAATGGTCAATTTCGTTAATAAGCTTCCAAGAGGAACTGGAAGGTATAAAGGGAAGCTTCCATTGAAATGTTTCAACTGCGGAAAAATTGAACATTTTGCTTCCAAGTGTCCCCTCAAGAAATATCAAAGAGGAACAATCTCACAAAGGAACTTCAAGGATCGAAGAACAGCAGACAAGCAAATGCTGTTCATCAAAACAGAAGAGGAAGATGTCTGAGACTTTGAAGAAGAAGAGGAAGAATTTTTTGGAGATTACAAAAATGAGATTTTGTTCTTAGCACAAGAAAACAATGAAAATCAGCCCAAACCAAAAGAAGGAATTGCAGACTTAGAAGCAGAATTGATTGCAGCCCTAGAAGAAATTGAGAACCTCAAAAATTTAAATGAAAAACGAGAACAACATCATCAACTTGCAAAGAATCTCCTGGTCAAAAGATTAATAGAAGCTACTCAGAAAAAGGAAGCACAAATCAAGTCTCTCAAGGAAGATCTTCAGAAGTCAAAAGTGTTGAGTCAAAGGTTTCAAAAGAGCTCCACATATCTAAACAACATGCTTTCACAGCAAAGAAAAGATGGAGATACAAGAGGGTTGGGCTACACTTCCAAATCAAAAGAGAGCAAACCAGAATGTTCCTTAAACCAAGAAGTTCAGTCAATAAGCAGAATTGTCAATTTATTGAAGGTAAATACAGCTAAGATTCATGAGCAATTAAATGAAGCTCAGAGACAATTAGACCTAAGAGAGAAGGAAGTTGAGAGACTTCAAAGAGAAGTGATCAGCTTGAAACCAGATGATTCACTAGTGAACAGAAGAGCTGAAGATGAAGACAGAAAAGTTACAAACAATTTCCATCCCTCAAGAACACAAGTTTATCCTAGGTATCAAAGTTCTTTTCTAGGCCATTGTTATAACTACTTTAAATTTGGTCATAAGACAATTGTTTGTAGAGCATTTAAAAGAAGTACAGTTGATTATCCCAGAAAGCAGTATAATGAGAACAGTACTCAAAATCAGAATTATTTCTCTGCTCTCACCCAAGAAATAGAGTGCTCAAAGTGCAACAACTTTGGACACACTGCTGAGGAATGCAGGCTGAAGATTACTCCTGAAAAAGACATGACAGAAGATATATGTGGATTATCTCTATATGCTCATAGGGATGTAAATAAATGGTACATTGACAGCGAGTGTACAAAACACATGACTGGAGATAAGAACAAGTTTCTGACATTCAAAAGAAACAAAAGTGGTGATGTATCATTTGGGGACAATGGAACAACCAAAATACTTGGAAAAGGAACTGTACCTCTAAAAGGAAATGCCAAAGCTCAAAAAGTCATCTATGTTGAAGGATTGAAGCATGACCTACTGAGTGTTGGACAACTTTGTGATGCCAATTTCAATGTCACCTTCTTTACGCATCATTGTGAAATAAGAAGAAATAGATCCAAACATATCACGGGAAGAGGAGTCAGATCACCAGGAAGTGTCTATGTTTTGGAAGAGATAGAAGGAGAAAGATACTTCATCAGTCAAAGTAATAACAGTTGGCTTTGGCACAAAAGATCAGCCCACCTAAACTTTGACAACATAGTAAAAATTAGTCAAACTAAAGTTGTTCGAGGGATGCCAAAAGTTTCAAAACCTGCGAACAAACTATATGGATCATATCAACACGGAAAACAGGTTGTTCGCACCTTGGGTCACGTGGCAAAAATCTTCAAGCCATTGGGTGAGACCTTGGAGGCAGGCAAGAGTCAAGTGTTGTCACTTGATCTTGACTCCTCTGTCTAGGCTCTCTCCTAGCGAAGCCAAGGAGGGTGGTCCTTAGTAAAAATAAACTAAGGTTGTTTTAATCTATAAAAGTAAAACAACTAATCTAGGAGATACAAATGATATAAAATATTACAAGTGAGATAACTTTGCAAAAACAATTAAATCACTAGCATGTAAATAACATTCACCCAACATATGAATTAACTTAAATGCTCAAAAATAAATTGATGCAATAAAGACCAGTGCTATTGGAGTGGTTGTGTGAATGTGGGTTGCTAGGAGGCAAAAGTCAAGTGTTGTCACTTGATCTTGACTCCTCTGTCTAGGCTCTCTCCTAGCAAAGCCAAGGGTGGTGGTCCTTAGTAAAAATAAACTAAGGTTGTTTTAATCTATAAAAGTAAAACAACTAATCTAGGAGATACAAATGATATAAATTATTACAACTGAGATAACTTTGCAAGAATAATTAAATCACTGGCATGTAAATAACATTCACCCAACATATGAATTAACTTAAATGCTCAGAAACAAATTGATGCAATAAAGACCAGTGCTATTAGAGTGGTTGCGTGAATGTGGGTTGCTAGTGAGGTCTCGATAAGTATTGCAGTTGTCTCGATTGGTTCTGTTGCCCACCTATTTCAACTAGGTGGCAACCTCATGTACATTGAAGATGTACATTCTATGCAGTTTGTACCATGGAAAAATCCTAGGGATTTTTCACTCAACAGGGCAATTTTGCCCCTTTTGTACACGAAATGTCCGCTCCCCTACGTGGGATAATTAATGTAACTTTATATGTTAGCATAGGTCATTCCTCTAAGGATGTCACCATGGATTTTATTATCAGGGAAGTCCTCTTCACCGAGTGTTTTTTTCCCCTTCCAGTTAATCTTGTTAATTAACAATTTTAATTGGTTGGGTTTTTCACTCACAAATCTTCCAAAGTGGTGAATTGGCGTTCTGATAATCAAGCCCATGAGGTGGCTAAGGTTTCAAGTTGTTGTCCATGACCATGCTAGCCATATCTTGTAGTCTTGCAGAATTTCGTTAGGATTTTAATTTTAATTTTTAATTTTTCCTAATTAATTAACTTTACACTTTGGTGGTTAATTAATTAAGTTTTGATGTAATAATGTAATCTCTTGAACCTTGGCATTTTGTAATAGGGGCTATGAATGCAAATGAAAATGCTATGACACCCCCTAAGCCATTGGTTCAAGTCGCATGTCATTCTAGAAAGGGTTAGGAAGTTAGACCAATTTTGGTTAAGACAAGGTATTTTTTCCTAGGAAATTAATTTAATTTCCAAGGGTGAAAAAATAAATTATTTGATTTTGAAGGAAAAAATCAAATAAAGCCATGGTAATTAAGTTTGAGGGTGGCTAAGCATAGTCAATTTTTATTTAAATAAACCCCCCCATGGTCAAAATAATTTTTTGAAGATTTCCTAAGTGGGGCGCCCCTCTTGTCTTAATAAAAGATTTAAAATAAAATATTTAAATAAAAGATTAAAAAGATAAAAAATATAAAATAAAGATAAGAATAAAAAATCAAAATTTGAGTCAAAGGAAGCCCCAAATAAATAAAAAATAATAATAATAAAAATAAAATAATAAAAAGATAAAAATTAAAAATTAAATAAAAGATAAAAATAAAATATTTTAAAAATAAAAAATAAAATAAAATAAAAAGATTTAAAATAAAAGATAAAATAAAAGGTTTAAAATAAAAGATATATATATATATATATATTAAAAATAAAAAATAAAATAAAATAAAAAGATTTAAAATAAAAGATAAAATAAAAAGTTTAAAAGAAAAGATAAAAACAAAAAAAAATAAAAGATTAAATAAAAGATAAAAGATAAAAAATAAAATAATAAAAAGATAAAAAATTGAAATAATAAAAATTAAAATTTGAGTCAAAGGGGGCCCCACTTGAGTCATGGAAACCCTAGATCTAAGGGTTAAGCTTCATTGTGACATGGATCTATCTTTTTTACCATTGATTTGAAAAGGCACCCTTGCTTATGATTGGTGGATGGCTTGCAAAGTCAACAAACCTAGATCTAAGGGTGGAGGAGAGCTAGAGTTTAGATCTATGCTTTGGACACTTGATTTGGGAGTGGGTTTGAGATCTTTTCAACTATAAAAGAAAGGCCCCTCCTCTCATTTTAGGATCATTCTTTGGAGCATGGTTATGCTGCCAAAATATTCCCTCTTCTCCCTCTCTTCTCTATTCTTCTCTCTCAAGTTTTCTTTGGCTATTGTAATGTCGTTGCCCTACTGGGGTTTATAATACATCAATCTTTGGAGGATACATTAGTTGGTGCACCCATTTTGTGGCTTGAAGAGTGAAGTAACTGTTTATGGTTAGTTATTGTTGCATTATTTATCACAGAAGCTCTCCACAAAGGTTTTTGTGGAGAGACTTGTAGGTAGAAGTTTTTCTATTTGCACTTGTGATTAACATTGTAAGATTTTGCAAAGTTTTTGCATGATTTATGGTGTTCTCATCTCTATGTGTGAATTTTGCAGCTTTAGCTAAACTCTTTGCAGGGATCCAAGCTTGGAAAAGTTCTCCCTCCAAGGCCCTAATCTCTAATCTTTTTTTTTGTTTTAGGAACTAGTAGTTTTGTTATTGTTTAGTAGCAAAATCTAGTTTCCTTTAATAGATCCATGTTATATTTTTATTATACATTTTAGATCTGATTTCTTACTGTGCTTTAGGTGGCTGGAAATGCAATTTTCAACCCTCTAATATTCAATTTTCTGATATTTTAAAACCCAGACTTTTACTATAAAATTTCTGTATTTTTATGCTAACATTTTCTAACTTCCTTTTGAGTTTCCTGTCATTTTCCAGCAAGCTTTGCTTGCTGGTTTTTAGCAGGTTTTACAGTTTACAAGGGGAGGTTATGCCCAAATCACATCTAAAACACCTCAACTTGCAACCGGTTTCAAAAGGGTTCAACCTCTTATCTTCTTACTCTATTTTCTAGCTATTTGTAAGCCTCGGGAGAGTCTCCTCGTGGGTATTCTCTAAAAGCTTTCAAAGTAATTTGTAATCATATTGTAATTAGGTAGGAAGTAGATTTAGAAAGTAGATAAGTAGTTGTGCTTTCATTTTCAAGTAGATCTAATATTTTTCTAGCCTTTTTTTTACCCACCTTCTCTTTTAGGGAGATTGATGTGTGGTTAGTATATTTTGTTTAGATTAGTTTACTTTCAAGCATTTCTTTTTCAAACAAAGCATTTAGTTAGATCTCTACTTTCTGTCACCAAGTTTACTGATTTGAAGGAATATACAACCTAACATCTGTCCGTGTATCCTCTGCCCTCCGTTATCTCCCTTTAGGGAACTCGGATCAAGGGTATGAAAAACGGAGGGGTTTGGGGGCTTTAGGAAACCTTAATTAGCTCACTTTACTTTCTGCAATCTTTTACTTTCCTGCAAAGCAATTTCATTTCTTAATTGTCCAGAGATCAAGTATCGGCACCTCTCATAAGGGATAACGCTTAGGTTGACTCTATTAACTTGTTAATTCTGTAATTTATTTTGCTTACTGTAAAAACAAATCTACAATTTACTTAAAATATACAACCTAAACTGTTCGTGTATCCTCTGCCCCCTTGTTATCTCCCTTTAGGGAACTCAGGTAAGGGTATGAAAAGTGAAGAGGCTTAGGGGCTCTAGTTTAATAGGCATCTGTCTTGCTATTTTTCCGGTTGATTAAAAACAGTGACCTTGGAAGCTAGTTGGAGTAGAAGACCGTGGGGGGTCTCTAGGCATTCTACTTCCTCCTTGTTGAGCACCGGGGCATTGGGGTTTGACCCGGGAGCTACAGGTGGACTTGTTTCCACTGTTTTGAGCGCACCAGCATTCCCTCTTTGACTTGAGAAATACTAGATTGGGGTAGTCACACCAGCGGATCTAAAACTTAATCAAAGACTTCAACTTTAAATAAATTTATTAAAACGAACCAAAAGACATTTCAAAACGTCTTACCCACATTTCAGTTTCTGTATTTGCTTCAAAGTCTTTGCTTTTCAAGGCTTTCATTTTACAAGTACATCTTGCAAGCATCTCAATTTCATTTCAGTACCTTGCACTTTCAAGTATAATATCTTTAAAGTACTGTGGCACGCTTGAGTAAAACATTGTTTAATCTTGTAACTTGAAAGCAGTCTGTTGTTTGATCTTTGACATAATAACTTGTTCATCCGGTGTATATCTTGTCTCTTTTCAGGTATCATTGTATATTTGTTTAACCATTCTTTAGCATTTGTTCATATTGTTAATATTGTAGATCTTGCTTAGCTTAGACAACTGTGGATAATCATTCTTAATTCTTTTGTAAGTTTGTAACTTGTAATCTTTTGACTCCATTTAATCTAGGCACTGATCTTGTAATTTTGTAACCTTGATAAAATAAAATCCCTTTAACTAAATTGTTAATAAACCTTCATGTAGGGACTACCCCCCTTGGCTCTGTTGGGATTTGGCCTAAACGGAGGAGTTGGTAGACTGTGGTGACAGTGGTCCCCAGCTCTAACTTGCCCCCAAGGACACACAAAGCGAGTTGGAGACTTCCCCATGTCATAAAGTGTGTATTAGGCGGCAACAGGTTCCTTTTAAAATTATTAGATGAGTGATTAAGGAGTGGGTTGATTCTTGGTAGATTTTATTAAAATATGGTAATGATCTAATTATTAAAGGGGAATGGTATTCCTGATATACCCAAGGGGTACGAGGAATGTGTCTGGATTTACTAAGGAGTGTCTCTCATAGTGACATGTAGACTAGATGGAGTCGTGGGGTTGTGTTCAACACTACCCCAACAAGGTTGTAGCCTAACGGTGCCCCACGATCACTTTCTAGTGTTTCTCGCTTCACTTGCAGAATTTCCCCACAACTTAGTAATATCGAAAAGTGTGGAATTTTCACTGTAGGGATTGATTGAAGTGTTCAACTAATTACTAGTCACTCCAATCCCAATCTAATTGTCCCACCGATCTAGCCAATAACCTGAAGTGGTCACAAGAGCATAGGGGAATTCTTGTAAATTTTTAAGAATTTTAGTACTAAATATGAGTTTTTTAAATCATAGCGTCGATACTCTCGTTACCAAGAACACAACCGGATTTGTTAATTCTACTTAAGAAAATTAAAAGAAATAAAAAAAAAAAGTGTGAATCCCCCCTGGGGGAATGGGGTGTGGGCACTTGGCTGCCCACTTGCTTCTCTTTTTTACAATGAATATTATAAAGAAATATTTGTGTTCCTTTGTAGAATAGGAAACACAAATTTACAATTTTAAGGCCTTAGTAAAATGGCCAAAGAAGAAGCTCTAAGAAGAGGGATCTCTGGATGGCCTAGATCTTCAAGATTTGGCCAGATTGCCTCTCTCTTCAATCAACTTCTGTTGCAAAACAGCAAGCAATGATCAGTCAAATATGTCAAATAATCAAATAAAACGATAAAAGTTTTGACATAAACTTCAAGTACTTTAAAGATAGAAAAATTTAAATGCTAAACTAATACTTGTTGATAGCTAGAGCCAATAAAATGTTACCATTATAATCAAGTCTGAACTAATGAATAAATGTAAATCAGATTTTAGCTTATGATCTAGGTTAATTTAACCAAATCGATTAACACTTATTAAAGTAACCGGTTACAGAAGAAAACTTTAGAAATTTGGATGAGAGAAGAAGAGGAAACATAAGCCCTTTGAACTTGGGCAATGGAGTCTTTCAAGTGGGACTTGGAGGGATTGTGTTCTTCTTGGTAGGCCCGAAAAGAGAGTAGAGTCAAACTAGAACGCCATCCTCTTCAAGTTGAGCAACCTGCAATCCTTTGAACACACTTATACAAGAAAGATTAATCAAATTGGTATTAATAACACAGGAAGTTTAGAAAACATGAATTTAAACTAAAATAACATGCATCTCTAAGATCAGCTCATGCAACTAATCAGTAAGATAATAGATAAACAAATCTACTTCCCTTACCCTACTGAACAATATCTCTCCTTCAAATGCCAATAATTAATTCACAATATAAGCTATGAAAAGACACAAATTACCTCCTGCAATGAGCAATAAGCATCCACATACATGAAGAGAGTCACATTATTCTTGCCTCCAAAGCCTTTATTCATAAATTCAACAAACTATTACAAAGTATAGGAGCATAAGTTCGATGCAATTTCTTTCGTCCTGAATAAAGAGTGAATGCCTGCTTTATAGAAAATCGGAGCAAGAAAGGGGGGCACACCTCTCAAGAATGTGCTAGCTTGGATAGAGGTGACAATGAGTTGGTTGAGGGTTGGCATGAGAGTTGGGAAGTGGCAACATCACAATACAGAGATGGCACTTACGCAAACTCTATCTCATGCATGAAAGTATAAAATTTTGATTTTTCTTTATATCAAACCCTAACCTAACCAAAATTTTAACATGGTATCAGAGCTTAGGGTCTATAGTTAACTTTGTTATGCAGTCTAACAAAGTCTACAAATGCTCCTAAGATAAGGGTTTCAACATTATCAAACTAATAGTAAGGATTTGAAGTTTGTTTTGTCCATCAAAGTGATTAAGATGATAAAGAGATCATATTTACACAAATGATTGACCTCAGTAATTGACTATATTTAAAATGACAGTTGAACAAAGGGATGTGTTTATATCAGTAGTACTAACAAGTGTTATATCAGAAAATAGATTTGATAAATTATGGACATGGTGACCACTTGAAGAGGTATGTTAGTTATAACCATCAAATCTTAGGAGACTTGACCCAAGCATATTTTCAGTGATAAGTAAGAAAGCTTACTTAACTCTTCATATGTTTGAATCTTAACTTGTATCATGACACCTTCTAGTTGATCATTTTTGTGCAAAAGAGTTTTTGACTCATTGATTGATGTGATCAAGAATTTTCTAGCATAAGGAAGTTAGAGTTCATGATCATGATCATATGTGTTAAATATCTTGAATTATGTTATCATCAAAACATACTAACAAGTGTGATGATGCATGAGATCTTAAAAATTATATTATTTAAGAAGTGCATGCTTAGGTTTAAAGGACATTGATATAGAATGCTTAATCATCGTTTGTGATGCATCGATCAATGTAATATGAATTTGCGAGTGCAAAGAAGCTTAGAGCTTGTTCAAGTATTTATCATAATCTCATGTCTAGGGTTATGATCTAACCTAGCTTAGGCTAATGCATGTATATTATCGCATGAGGACGATATGATGTTGACACCTCTAAGCGTACATGTTCAATTTGATGTCAAGATCAAGATCACAATGTGATTTCTGCATAAGGGCAAATATAAAAAGGGAGGACCTTCTATCCCAACTTATGTTGATTCTTTGTATTGTCATGACATGTGGATATTCTCTTGATGGCATTTAGATAGTTGTTTTGTACATATATGAATGATAAGATCATTTTATCAAGTTGTTCATTATTACACAGTGTACAATTTTTATAACGAATGGTGGAGACTGTGTTGTATTGGGAGAAGATGTTCTCGATGTTTCAGTCCTCAATCTAGGACCATCCTCAGGAGACTAAATCAGCCTAATTGAAAAGATCGATCCTCATTGTTTATTAATGGTGATCAAAGGTGAGAAAATTAGCTTTTTGGGCCAACTTTGATCATCCTTTAGACTTCCTTAATTCTTTTTAATTTTAAATTTCTTTAAATTTTAATTTTATTGAGTACAGGTTTCCATGCTTCACTAATTTGTAGTCCATCGTCTCTATTTATTCTGTGAAATTGATATTGGCTATTGATGACAATCAAACTTAACTTGTAGATAAGATCCACAAGAGGAGGAGGATGTGACAAGTAATGAATGTTTGCAGATCCTGTTTATGCTTAGAATTAAATGCACAGTCCAAGAGGGAGCTGAGTGCTTAGGTACAGAGGGAGCAAGAGGCTCCACAAAATGCAGAATCAGTTATGTTGGATGTTCATCATCCCATAGAAACTGCCAAGCAATTGTTATTGATAGAGTGGAAAACTAGTAAGTCCGGAGATCAAGAGGGAGCCAAAATGTGCTCCTCAATCCCCAGCAGGATGGGATTGCAAAGAAAAGTTGTGATCTCCCTTGAAGAAAGTTTTAAAAGAAGCCTCCCAATGATATAAATATGGACGTAAGCCCAATTCATGAGTCATCTCTCTTAGATGAGCAAAGGGAGGAGGTCAGGGAATCTTCAGTTGATCTCTTTGAGAAACCAATTAATAGGTTTCATGATTGCTTTGGTTTGATATCTCAGATAAGCCACATCACTGCTTAGAAAACCTCCATTTATGAGGAGGCAACCAAAAATCAGGTTTGGAAGAGGTAAAGATGTTAAATGACGTGCAGTGGTTCTCAACTAACAAGGGAAGTCAATTACAACTTCTAAGTGGATTTATAAAAGATCAAGCTTCTTGCTGACAATTAGAGTTGTTTTGAGCTCTCAGAAAATTATGTGCTCTATGACAGGTAGGAACACATCAAGATATCACTATGTCTGAGTAATGGTGCAGTATGCTCTGTCTAAGTACTTCCGAGAAAAGCTTAGTGTTGCTGAGACTGCCTCTCTCGCTGAGAGGGACTGTTAAAAATAGTGCAGCTGTGAGACCCATTCACAGGGAGGATGGTACCCTAGTCAGTTAACTAGGGCAAAGTAAGACCTTAGAAGGTACCCTACGGGCCCTAGTAGTCTCTTGGGGTTCTTGCCATGGCAAAGTCCCTAACATATGGTTAAGGCCCCTATATGCCTCTAGGGTTCTTGGTCTGGGACCAAGCAGATCCTGTAGGTTGAGGCAGAGACATTCCTGGTCTGGGGCCAAGCAGATCCTGCAGGCTAAGTTGCCAGGAAACGTGGGTACGGGGACGGGTACTGGAACGGGGACGGGGACGCCACTTTCTGAAACAGGGTACTTGGGTACGTCGAGGGTACTATAGACATATATATATATATATATATGTGTGTGTGTGTGTGTGTGTTAAAATTTATAAAAATAAAACATTTCACACTCACATCATACATGCATATTTGATATTTCTAAATTCAATGATTCATATGAACATTCGCATTGAAAATTTGAAACATAAAATAATAAATTTGATAAATCATATGACAGACTAATAGTAGATATCAACTGGAAGAATGAAGTTATATTAATATATTTAACAACATAAAATATTATATGTCCATGACATCATGTGTTCAAACTTCATTGCCATACTACATCCAAAATTTGCCTAAAGGCATTTTTAGACATGAAAAAGAAAATTCAAAACAGTTTCAATTGAACATGAACAAGATAGTTGATTTGGCTTCTTCAATCCATGTCATCGGCAACCTTAGGATCAATGTCATTAGCATCACTAAGGTCCTCTGTCACGTCGTCGCTAGAGTAGTGAGCGCAGTGAACTAGCAGTGAGAAATGCAGTGTTGCACTGGTTTAGGTAAGGGGCAAGGGCCCACATAACATGTGTTTTAGTGTTTTATTATTTAATTTTTAAAATTTTGAACTTCAATCTTTGCAAATTGACTCATTCTGAACAACGAGCTAAGATAAATTGTCCAACGACTGTACCGACTTCATACCCAAACACATGGTACGGCGTACCAAAATCCACGCAAGTACCCTATTTTCATACATGAAGTACCCGGTACGTGAGATTGGATTTGGGTACGGCTGGGGACGTACCATTGAAGTACCCAAGTACCCAGTACGTGTACCCGGTACTGGTTCGTGTACCCAACCCCCCAGTACGGGTACCCATGCAACACAGCCTGCAGGTTGAGGCAGAGACATTCCTGGTCTGGGACCAGGCAGATTCTTGGTCTAGGACCAAGTAGTTCCTACAGGTACATTCCTAGTCAATTAACTAGGTGGATCTTGGTCAAGTTAACCAAGATGATGATGTGTGATATCCTCTTTCCTATTTGGTTATTGCTAGGTTGTTTTTCAAGGGACTGGACACCCCTTGATGATGTCACTTGCACCTAACCCTTATGAGTAGTACAGAGGACCAAAGGATCACATCATCCAGTTTGGATTTTCTCCTTATAAATTAAGTTCACTTCTCCATTTCTAGGGAGTTCCTTGACATGGATGAAGTTAGAATCTGATCCTTGTTGGTTTGTGCTTGACCCCTAGGGTTATCGTTGCCTTGAGTGGATCATTTGGGATCTTGCTGCTTGTATCTTTTTGTGGTCCAAGATGTGACTGTGATTTTCCTTCTCTCTATTGTTTTTTCCTCCTCTCCAGCTGGCGTGACTGTGTTAGCCTCTTCCTAGCAGACGGTGACTATTTTGGAGGCCTTGTGGGTTGGGCGTGACTGTGTTGACCTCTTCCTAGCAGACCGTGATTGTTTTGGATCGCTTATGTGTTGGGCATGACTTTGTTGGCCTCTTCCTAGCAGACCGTGACTGTTTTGGAGCCCTTATGAGCTAGGTGTGACTGTGTTAGCAGGTCGTGACTGTGTTTAAGCCCTTTAGGGCTGGGCCATGGGATAGATAAGCCCTCTAGGGATGGCCATGGACTATGGTGACTCTTCCTAGCTGAGTCGTGGACTGTTTGACCTTCTTTCTATTGGGTTGTGATTGTCTTGTGACCACTAAAGTTGGGTTGTATTCTCCTATTGCTGAAAGACTGTACTTTGATCATCTTTGGGGCTGCCTGTGAAGACCTTGGCTTACTTGCAGCCTCTAGGGCTGAGGTGTGACTGAATCTTGATTGTTGTAACCTCTACAATCTAGGCCATTTTGTGTTAAGTCTGCTAGAGGGAGTTGCGATTTTTTTTTAGTGTGCCTAATTGTGATTGGGGTTGAGTTTCAATGTTGCTATCCTACTGGGATCTTCACTCTTGGTGACAAGGTCTTGTTGAGCTGCTAAGTCTAATATGTGTTGTGTTCAAGGGTTTGAAGTTTCTACCCTCTTTCCTAGACTGTTTTGGTCAAGCATCTTGAGGTCTGTAATTAACATATATTTTCCTCTCTCAAGGTATGTCATCTACTCCTCTGGTGACTTGTCCTTTCAGTGACAAAATCTGAACCTAAGAGTATCTGAGTATAAGGTTGATCCAAAACAGTTCTAGACCAGCATTGTTATTGTTCTTTATTAATTGTTTATTAAATTGCCTACTACTGTTATTAATGTTTTATTTCCTGTACATTGCTATTATTCTTTGATTACTGTTCTTTAGTTTAACTTCATTATAATATTGTTATTCTTAATGTTTTGTACATGGCAATTGGTAAATCATCTCAAGGACCAACTTTAACACAGTGACCATTGGAGTGTTAAAGTTGAAAGAGATGAAAATAATGTTTTGAATTAATTACAGCAGTATGGTTTTAAAACTAGCTTTGCTTTAGTTCTGTCTCATGCATGAAAGTATAAAATTTTGATTTTTCTGTATATCAAACCCTAACCTAACCAAAACTTTAACAGACAGATGTCACAAATTTTGTAAGGCGGATTACTCCTCATTTTTGCTAGAGAAAACTAAAATTTGTGCAATCCATTACAGTGAGCTTCTCAGATATATCACAAGGGATAGATGGACTTGGTCCATTTTGAGATCATAGTTGGATCAGTTTTGTGGACAAAGCCTTAGAGCGGGGCCCCAGGTCATTTACTGAGCTCCTTTTGGGATCCCTTGCCATAAATGTTGGAACCTTTTATATAGTACATTTCCCCATTACTAGACAATGAGATTGGATCTTGATTTGCAATGCTTCACATATATGCCTATGGTGTATCCTACATATGCAATTATGTATCAGATGTTGTGTCCATACGATATTTTATAGACGATTAGGTGCGGTATTGGTAGATTGACTAGCAATAGAATTCATCTTATGACTTGTGATTTTTTGATCAGTATGATGAGTAGGACATTGCCATTGCATTACATTTAGTGTTAGGTTGTGTGTTATATACATGTTATTCTCTGGCAGGTCTCCACAGTAGTATTGCTTTAATCATCATCTAACCCTTAGTTCCACTATTAGCCTTACCCATATTCCACCCATTCACCTTGCTTGATAAAAATTCCATTTAATCTGAATATGGCTAAGTAACTCAAGGACATTCCCCCTCTGTGACCCCTTTGTTAGCATGGTCCCATGTCTTCCCTGGTGTCTCGGCTCTAATGTGTGTGGCAAAAGCTTTCTAACCCCGTTGATCTCTTTATGCTTGTAGATCCAGGTGGATTGAGTGCAGGTGAGGTTGGCCTAGTCACCAAAAGACTACCCCCTAGACTTGAAACAAGTTTTCCCCATCCTTGAAATTGATTAGCGGTTGGGAGGGTAGGTACTCCTTGAATTAAGAGATTAATCCTACTTGCTCTAAAAAGGCATAATTGTGGCAACTCAACTGTGTCGCACCTATGGATGATGGATGCTAGAGGAGCTAAGGTTGTTTCATAACTGGTGCTCAGAAGGAAATCCAAGGCCAGTACCTTTCAATCATTAGCCAACAAGGTAACAAGGATGTACATGTCTCAATTTAGAGTTTATCCAACTCCCGAAGTGAAACACCCTACACGCATGACCCTCCTTTGGCTCAATCCCCCTCCTCCGAGATGGTTCCCTCTCCAAGAAGCTATCAGTTCAATGCTCCCTCTTACAAAATGATCTATTATCCAAGTGTCCTCATGCAAGGCACTCCTTTAACTGTATGCCACATGTCCTCTCATGTGCCCAATGTTAGTCTCATATGTGCAAATCCGGTCATTAAGCTCCTTGCTCCTCCTCAACATGTGTTCGAGTCCGAAACCAACATGCATGAAGTATGTCCCCCAATCCAAGCATACTCAAGTCAAAGTATCGAACCTCTAAGATGTATATCACATGGTCCCAAGCTCCCAAGGCTAAGTGCCCTTCTCAAAGTTTTTAGCACTCCTCCTAAGTAGGTACCCCCCCCATTGAGGAACTGACTCCCCCTTATGTGCACCCATAATAAGGGTAACAATCTACTATGTAAAGGCACCATGCTAACACTATAAGTAACGTCAAGCATCCACCCAAAGTGCGGTATCCATATGTCTATGAATCATTACCAAGGCACTAGGAGGCCTAGTGATCTCATAGCAAGGTGAAAACAACTTTTGGAGAAACCCCAAAAGCTAATAGTTTTTTCTATTTTTGACTTGTTATCACATATACATTTTCAGCCAGGCTTCCATGATGCAGCATGCAGACTTGTCTCTTATTCTATTTCGGGCTACTTTTACATGGGGTATCAACATGGATCTCTATAGCTTTATTCCACTTCAGAACCTTGTTCTTGATATTTTCCTTGCCATGACTGAGATTCAAGAGTCCATTGAGATGATTTTGGTGAAGATCTAGTTCATTTCAGCAAAGCAGCAAATCAGGAGTTGGTACACACAGTCACAAAGGGGCTTATCAATTGGGGACAGGTGTATATGGTGAGATCAGGTATATTTCCTTCATTTAGTTTTTCTCTGTGATGTATCTCAGACACATGTGCTTGTCATGTTAGGATGATTATGGTGACATGTGCTTATATATCTTATATTGCTCTAACCTGTGTTATGATTGATCAAGGAATCGAATGTGAGGACTGTTGCCCATGCCATGCTCAAACAAAGTGTAAACCTTAGTGCTAGGTTGGTTCCGTATCATCTGTTCCCGTCCATTCAGATTCATTCATCTTTGTTTTTACCCCATGACTAAGACTAATACAGACTTGTGAGATTGAAGACCCTTTCCCCATTCTGACCACTATGTATGATAGACTCCATGTTGCTATGTGTCTCGGGCTATGAAGTATGTGTCTTGGCCAATGTAGATGGGTTCACAGGGTTGTCTCCTTAAGTCCTCAAAAACAAGTGCTCCACCATAACAGTGTTGCTAAACACTAAAGCATCGGAACGCATAAAAGCTATATCTAAAGGATGCAAAAGTATCGAATATTGAAAAAGGTAGTCAGTGGCCAAGAGGTTGAGCACTCATTCCTTGTATAGCCTCCACAGGGGCTCCAGGGAGAGGCAAACTATTGGGAAGAGCCTCGTCAGCATCCTTTTCCCCCCAGCCAAGTACGGAAGATGCATTTCGATGGAGCTAAGTCTAGACATGGTGCCGGAGCAGGAATTGTCCTTATTTCCCCTTCTGGAGAAGAAAAGTGTTTCTCTTTCCGTTTAGAGTTTGAAGCCACAAATAATGTATCGGAGTATGAAGCTTTACTTTTGGGATTAGAGATTGCTCGAGATCAAAAAATCAAATGCCTGAGTGTCATAGGTGATTCTGATTTAGTTGTGTCCCAGGTTAAAAATCAATTTGCGGCCAAAAACAATAGACTTAGGGATTATAGAAATGTTGTGTGGGATACCATTGAAATGTTCGATGCCTTTGCAATCCAAGCAATTCCACAAGAGGATAACACCTTAGCTGATGCGCTATCAGTAATAGCATGCACTTTTGAAGTCCCAGATTACCTCAAAGAAAAGGAGTGTAAAGTCGAAGTGTTGTTTAGACCATCAATCCCCGATAATCATGATCATTGGCAGGTCTTTGACAATGATGCCCAAATCATTGCTTTCTTACAAAACACAAATAATTTTTAGAATTGCAATGTTAATTTGTATGACAAAATGAATGACTTATCAATGCAGGATGTTGAAGTTATGAATTTGGCAATCCCGTTGGAGAAGAATTTCAATAGACATGATGAATATCGGGGTAAAAGAGCAGAGCCTGTAGATGAGATCCTAGAGGTGAATATTGGAAGCTTCGTTTCTCCTAAAATGATTAAAATTGGAAAGAATGCCTCCCCAAAAGAAAGGAGGGCCATAGAAGACCTAATTAGGGAATACAAGGATGTTTTTGCTTGGACTTATGATGATCTCAAGACTTTTGATCCTGCCGTCATTGAGCATACTATTCCTTTGAATGAAGGAGCAAAGCGCTATAGGCAGAAGTTGCGAAATATTAACCCCAAGTTGGCTCCATTGATAAAAAAGGAACTGGAAAAGATGCTAGTTGTTGGAATCATCTGACCAGTCCGACACACCACTTAGGTATCTAACCCGGTAATTGTGAGAAAGAAGAGCAGTGAAATCAGGATATGCATAGATTTTAGAAATCTGAATCAAGCATCTCTTAAAGATAATTATTCTTTGCCAAATATGGAGAACTTGTTGCAAAGTGTTACAGGCGCAGGTATGCTATCAATGTTAGATGGATTCTCAGGGTACAACCAAGTAAGGATAAAGAAGGAAGATAGAGAGAAGACGACTTTCACAACTCCATGGGGTCCTTATCGAGTATCTAAGATAGCTGGAAAGGGATCGCTTTATTTGGAAACATTGGACGGGGATGAATTTGAGCTTCCAGTAAACGGCCTCTTGCTAAAGCATTATTTCCCACCCATTGCATGAATCCCACTTTGCCTGGTAGAGTAGAGTAGGTAGGACCTGAATAAGCCTTTCCCGGCAGTAGTATAGAGTTTTGCTTAGTTGTCTGAAGCTCACCTTTGAAGCTCTTAGTATAATTTTGTTTTCCTGCACAAGAAAAATCAAACTTTTACTGAAAGTTATGGTTATAGATTTCATTTATTTTCTCCTTTCATGCATTTTTATTTTTCAGTATTTTGTATATTACCCACATATTGTTCTGACGACCGGTCTGTGAGTTTGGTATAGCTCTGGACATGTTGCAGGTAGTCAGGTACATTTTGGTAGCAGTTGCAGAGCTGGATGGACGGATCGAGGATGCGAGAAGCAGAGTGCGAGGACCAGAGATTCTGAGGTTCTCAAGCACTCTTTTCAGCAGAGCACTTGTCCCAGCTGGAGCCAGATGTTATCACATATATAGTAGCCAGGCTACCATATTCTATTTTTCAGACACAGTACATTTTTCAGCCAGATCTCTTACATATGAGATGCTGAGATGAGCATTTCTGATGGATCATTTTTGTATTAGTGGACTATTGTACTCTCCCATGCCAGGACTGAGTCTTAGGACACTCAGATTTGAGGACCGATATAGCCATTTATGTTATTTCAGAGCAGTAGTGGATACCCAGTGTTATATCAGTACTTTCTCATTGGATATATGATGTTTCAGATGGATTATATTGCATGGATATGACTCAGCATTTTATGTGTTATGGTTATTATTGCTCTTATATTGATTCTTGTGACATATATTGACTTGTGGTATTACGATCTAGCGGTCATATTTATATGGACTTGGTTGTATATTATACTATGTATTGATGTCCTTACTCTGGCTTTGAAGTTCTTGATCTATACTCATTGGTTTTACCCTCCTTAGGGAGAACAGAGGTAGTCATTCCCACCATTGTTTTGGCTTGCTAGTGATTGGCTCCATCATTTCATTGTCTTCATCCATCCATTACCTTCCAGTTTAATTTTCAACCTGACTGACTTCTTGACTTGTAGTATGGAGGACCTTTTTCCCCGCTAGAACCTTTGTTGGACAAGCCTCCCTGTTTACATTGTGTCTCGGCTCTGAGTTGGTGACAAAACTTGCCTATGGTAAGTTGGATAGTATGCCTAAGTCATTCTAGTCGGTTGTCCTGATGTTTGGCACTGTGCAGAATTCCCCTAGTCACTTGAGATGTTGTTGGCTAAAACTGAAAGGTCATGTACTACTTTTATTGAAATATGAAATATGCGCCCATGGAAAATGAAATTGTAAAACTGTGTTTCTTAACATAGGCAAAAAGGGCAAGAGCAATGAAATGCTAAAAAAAATACTCCTTGAAGAGTATAAGAAAAGGTCCAAAAAAGCAATGGTTAAAAAAATGTTATATCAAAGGATTGCTGACCTTATTTAAAATAAATATGGCCCGGATGAAAGCTGCGATTAGCTGTGCTTTTAAGCACTGGTGAAGTCCCAAAGGGTTCAGATAGGCCAAAAGGCCACAGAATGAAATGTGATCCTAATGAACTTGGATCAAAATTGATGTAAACATGACGCCTGAGTTGAATAAGCACTCTCTAAACAACTCATCCATCTATGAGGCACTGCCATTCCTTGTGTTGATGTTTGTCCAGTATTGGTTGTAGTGAGTTTGCCCTTTTCCTTGTCCAAAGTGTCATGATATTGAGTAGGAGGTCATCCTTTGCCTTAGCCTTGTCATTTCCACCTTTCACCCTTCACTAGCAAAATGACTACAATCTTGAAAGTCTGAGTCTAAGTAATAATAAATAAAGCCTGATATTTATAAGTATTTGTTGATGTACAGCCAGTGAAATGAATGCTACTTGTTGATTTTGTTACGTGAATGAGTTGTAGAGCATGGCTTAACCTTTTAACACTTGCAGCAGATGGATATATTCTAAGTTATTATGGGTATCTGATCAGTTATAGATGGTTATATTGTTTATTTGATGTGATTGATGGTCAGATAGAGACCTATGAGGGGTATGAGTATACACCTTATATGGATTGGGACTCTCTGAGTCCAATGAGACAGTTTATTTCTAGCTTCGGGCACTTACAGATGTGATCAGGCTTATTCTGCTTTTATGATGTAGTTTTTCTCAGTGTTACACGGGGACGCGTCCAGGAGGGTCAGGGACGCGTTTTGGCATTTCTCGCGTCCCGGGGACTCCGAAACTCCATCCGAAATGTTTCGGGACGTCCCCCTTTTGGCGAAACTTGGCGAGACGCGGACCGAAACGTTTCGGTTGGTGGCTAAACTTGGCAAAACTTGGGGGGACTTCCTAGCGTCCCGGCCGAAACTCCGAAACTTCGCCGAAACTTATGGGCGTCCCGCCCCAAAACTCCGAAACTTCCCCGAAACTCCGAAAAAAAATTTCTTCTTAATTTAAAAAAAATTAAAACCATTTAATAAAACTTAAAATTTTATTGTTTATAAAGTTATAAACTTATATATTAAAATTTTAAATTTAAAACATAAAAAAATATTAAAAACTAAATAATAATAAAATTTTAAATTTAAAACATAAACAAAAATATTAAAAACTAAATCTATTTTACAATGTCTAACCTAAAGTATATTATATAATTCTAAACTATTTACAATGTGTTGAGGCCCCGAAATTCGCAGGCAGCAACTGTAAAGGATTCTCCCCAATCAACGTTCTCAACTAGCCCGTTGACTGTTTGGTATGGGGAATCCGTCCGGTTCGCGGTCCGGCTACCGTAGGTCAAGTACAAAACAAAGGCTTCACCGGTTACAGCCCAGTCCACAGAGTTTTTTGTATTTTGACTTAATTATGAAATGCAAGTGCCTAATTAACATGCAGGATGATAAAGATGCAAGGAACAGTCACAATGTGATGCGCAGGTTCTTACCTCTCGTCTTAAGGCTCACAAGCATCTAAATCGCATACAACAAGAAATCAAAACTAACTACCTAATCTATCCCTAGGGAGCAGAATTATCATTCATCGGTGAGTAATACATTTTGTACATGCATAATGAAAAGATACAGATAGCTGATACTTTTTTTCAAGACACATGAACGATTACAGAGATTTGAACAACCAGATAGCCAATTGTTTTATGAACAACATTTATTACTCACAGTGGAAAAACATCCCAAAGATACTGAAGAACATAGGTTCAGGAAGTTAAATACTCTCACAGTTAATGAAATACAGCTGAAAACGAAATAGTTCCCCTTCATCCTTATTCATTTAGTCACATTGATACATTCCACATTTCGCTCTTTCCAGCAGGCAAAAGTTGCATTTTCTGATTGTAAAACGAAATAGTTCCTCTTACAAGCAAATAGTTCACAAATTTTTCCAGGGAAAAAGTCCCTTCTAAGTCCTACTTTCAAATATTTAAACTACAATTACAAAGTGCTTCAGTTTCCCCCAGACGCATGATCTTTCAGTGTCCCAAACGTTTCACATTCCTCTATCTTGTCTGTATGCAATCATGAACCACTTGATAACTGATCAGTTTTTTTTTTTTGGGTGCGTGCCTTTATAGCTCCGGATTTCGTCTTTTTACTCCCCTGGTCCTCCTGGCGATCCCCCTGGTTTCAGTTATACTTCTGCTAATCAGTCCGTCTTTCTCCGTACCATGGTAGATAGACCGATCTCCTCAAAACCGCCTGCAATCAATCGACAAGCATCATTCAACAACAGCAAATTTTACCAATTGAAACGACTATTCCACAAGGAAATCGCCAGGCATACTACCATTGCATTATCAGAATTTTATCAGTCGCCGACACTACTACCTCGACCATCTCCAGACCTGACAACATTACCAGCGGCGGCAAAAGGGAAACTTATCAGTGGCTAAAAAACCAACACCGGAAGGGTAGACCAATCCGTAGGCGAGAAATTTAAAATCGGCAATCGGAGGATATTAACATCGGGGGCTAAACTGCTTTCCCAGCCGCAACGACGGAAGAGAAATAAGCTGCAGGTAAGCAAAACGCGGGCAGGAAAAGGCCTTAGTCGGAAGTCAGACGGCTTTACACTTCGGAAGCTGAAAGACTTTGGGAGCCGCAACGGCGGAAAAGAGAAGGCTAGAGCCATGCGATGCAAGTCAAAAGTCGGACGGATTTGCACTTCGGGGGCCAAATAACTCCCACAGCCGCAACGACGGACGAGAAACGGCTTCGAGTACGCGGCTAAATCAGGTTAACACGCATCGGCAGTCGGAGCTTTCCACACTTCGGATGGCAAAACAGTTTGGGAGCCACAACGGCGGACGAGAAAAGGCTATCAGCCGCCGATTTAACAAAACGACTTAAGTGTTTCAGACAGTTTTTTTAAATCAACATCGAACAGAAAATCTGTCATACCTCCACAACGGCGACCACAGCAAAGACAACTGGTTCGATCAACAAGCAAAAGCAAACTTCAAATCTGCGATCCACCATAGACTCCAAACGCGATCAAAATTCGAACCTTGGGTAAGAGTTAAGCTTTTACAATCATCTAAATTAAAACCAGACCAAACTCAAAGGATCCAACGATCAAAGCGAAATCATGAGGGACCCAAATTTAAGAAATTTGGGTGAAAAACAGTTGCAGCTGCAACAATTGGCGATTACCTGGTGAACCTAGATCTTTGGGCGATTTATCTTTGAGTGACAGACTGTTTAACAACAAATGCATCTTACTGAATTCTTCCAGCTATCTGGATTTCTCGAATGCCAGAAGTGTGTTCCTTCAATCATTGAAAGTAGTCCAATTTGGGAGAATGGAAACCAAGATTTTCAAGTCCAGATAACTCTGTTGAGGCCAGAAAATGAGTTTCATTATTACTTTTGTCTTCAGGTGGCTAATAGCTTCGGACACCACAGGATTGTAGCATATGGTAAACAGAAATATTGATTTGTTCCTCATTCCCATGCCATCCTAGCACTTTTGTGCTTTTGGACTTTTGTCCCTATTGCCCACCTATTTCGACTAGGTGGCAACTCCATGTACAGGAAGATGTACATAATTGTACAAGTTGTACCTTGGAAAATCTGAGGATTTTTCACTCCTGCAGGGCTATTGCCCCTTTGTAAAACGAAATGTCTGCTCCCCTGCGTGGGAAAATTAATGTAATTTTGTATGCTAGTGTGGGTCATATGGTACGGATGCCACACCATGGAACTGGTTGTTAGGGAAGTCCCCTCATCGAGTGTTTTTCCCTTTCCAATTGATCTTGTTGCGTAAACGAGTTTAATCGGTTTGGTTTTCACTCAAAATCCTCCAAAGTGGTGATGGGCGTTCTAACAGTCAAGTCCATGGGGTGTCT
>LPNX010159611.1:95550-116513 GCA_001517045.1 Pseudotsuga menziesii | reverse complement strand
CTAGCAACCCTCTTTTGCAAGCACACTTTTCACTTTGGCACTGGTCTTTTCTATTTCTTTTTGCATAAGTTAATCACGCAATGTGTCATTGAATTTTGTGTATCTAATTGAGCTAAGGTGTTGCTAAGGTTAAGTTTTGTTTGCAGTAATTGGTAATTTCTTAAATTCATTCATTCCATATTAAAACTCCTAGAATTAGTTATTTCTCTCGTAGAGTAAAAACCTTAGATTTCATTTTTCATTAGGGTCCACCCCCCTTGGCTTCGCTAGGAGTTGGCCTAGACGGAGGAGCTGAGTATCAGGTGACAGCACTTGGCTCGAGCTTGCCCCCAAGGTCGCACCCAGTGGCTTGAAGATTTCTGCCACGTTACCCGAGGTGCGAATTAGGCGGCAACAGATTGTACAGCCAAGTAAACAGTTGATTAGCAGACTGCTGGTTGATTACACAAACCCTATGATACACACACAGTGATGAAATAATACTACTATGACATACTTGTGATAAACATTCAGTGATATAGCAGTAATGATGAAAGTCTGAGTAAAGTCTGCTAAAGCATACGCAGTTGAAGTCTGATCAAGATAACATTAGCATACACAGAAATTGAGTAAATAATGATGATTGATGGTGCCTTCTATGACTACCCTAGAAGTAACATGTGCAGACATATGCAGATGACAGTTAGGTATTGATGAGGATGATGGTGCTTTAACTCCTATTGCTTGTTACCTTATTGATAAATGATGATTGTGATGAGGTGGCAGTGATACCTTCAGCTGATGACATGAATGAAGATGTGCTCAGAAGATTATGAAGTCAGGGACAGTATGATAATAAATTGCTGATATTTTTTTTGACAGAATGCTCTTGGACAAAATGAAGAGTTAATGTGACTGTATGAAGAAGATGCTGATTGAAGAAATACTAGAGATAAGTGTTGATGTGATGTGACAGTGATGACGTGGACAGAAGATGATGTTGATGTGACAGTAAGCTTTAATTGTAAAAGCAAGCTTGTCTTACTTTTGAGGTTAGGATACCCCAAACCCTTCTTAGCAGGGTCTAAGAAAACCAGGCAGGGTCCTAGATGCAGAGTAGGTGCTCTTCATATCAGTAGGTGCTAATTTTAACTAATGGTTGTAGCCGGACCAAAACTAATAAAAAAAATTACAAAATTATATGGTGTTGTGTTATTTTGTGTTATGGTTCTTGATGATTCAAATGCTTATGATATGTGAATGATAAAGTGAAAGATGTTTATGAAATGATTATGAGATTGGTAGAATAATGGAATGATGAATTGGTAGTTAATTGTGACAAGTTAAGAAAAGTTGTAAAATTGGCTTTACACTGATTCACCCCTGCTCTCAGTGTCTAACAACCTTAAGTACCTTAAAACCCCATCTGATCTTCTTCTGGTGTCTAGGTTCAATCTCTCCTGTCAGGAGCAGATCCGGGTCTACCCCATTGTTGTCCTAGACTAGGATAACCTAAAGTGAAGGCTGCCTTGATTGGCGTGACAACCATCCATTTGGGAGTCTAGGCAATCGTGGTTCCACCCCTTAGTTACTTGCCCCTCTACCATCCATTTTGGATCCACCTTAAGCAGGCAACTACAAGGCAGGTGATAACAGTCCCCATAGGGCCACAGGGTGAGACTAGTCTAGAAAGACTTGGTCTTTGTCAGTACTAGAGCCCAGAAGGCTTCCAGGGCACCTGCCTTTGAAGGTTGACCTATATTGCAATAAAGTTGCAAAGGAAAACTTGCTAGAGTCTAAGGGAAGCATACCCAAGTACTTCACCCATCTGTGAGGCACCTCCATCCCCTATTGCTATCTGTCATGCATATGTCACCTTGGTAGAGTATATTGGTTATCAGTCGGATAGATCACTGAGTCAAAGTCAGTCAAAGTCATTTCCCCTTTGCCTTAGCCTGGTTCTTCCATCATCACCCATCTATAGCACATTGATTACACTTTGTAAGTATGGCATGAGCAAGCATATTTCTAAAAGACTCTAAGATCTTTCAGAAGCAAAGGTATATTTTATTATTATTATTGTTAGTCACCATGATTATGAATATCTGACTCAAGTTGGGTTTTGATATACATCATTGGAGCATGTCTTACCTTGGAATGTGGCAGGATCATACTAGTACAGTATCTCACTTTGATTTTGGGTACTTTGACCTAGTCAAACCAATTGACCAAGTCAATCACGTTTCCTAAGGCAATGACTCAAAAATACAACATGGTCCATATTTGTTCAAAACATGCCCAGGACCAATATTGCAGTTTCAATTTTGAAAGTTTGGCCCCGGTTCTCCAGAAAAGTGATTATTATCACTTAATTATTGGCCAAATGATCTGTTTTTATTCCAGATGGCAGTATGTTTGGTTCTTCTAGAGCAGAGTAGTGTTCTAGGGGGTATGAGTAGTCACTTATACCATTCTTCTATGTCTTTGGATCATCTAGAGCAGTCAGTTTTCCCCAGTTTGCATCCTGGAGTGAGTTATGATGGATTTATCAATTTCTAGAGATTGTACCAGCAGAAAATGAACTAGAAATTCACTAAGAAAATCGATTTGGCCTCCTGGGTCAAGCAAATGGCTTGGAACTTTGACAGATGATGTTTCTCGGCATCCCGGACAGTCTTCCAGCAGTGTTCAGTCAGCAGATGTCCAGATTATTTATTTATGGCTCAGCCAGTGAGGAAAAACCCCAAGGGGCTAACTGGCTATTGATGTATTTCATTGTTATACCTTATATTATGAAGTTATAAAGGGGCCTAGGGTGAATTAAGCCCCTAGTGACCCCCTCCTATGATGTATCATGTCATATCTTATGTTATGTTGTGACATTTCACTTTAGAGGGGCGTCCTTGAGCAAAGTACGCCTCCTATTTGACTTAGCCACTTGATCCCTGTATTAGTTGATATATTTTGATCTCCACCGTTGATGATGTTATAATCTCAACCGCTGGATGATAAACTGAGTTAGGGTTTATGTCTCTCTCAAACTATTTAAGAGAGGTGACCCCCCCATTGTAATTCATGAGCTTTGGCACCAGAATATTAAAAAAGAGATTTTTGTCTGGGATTATTCTTCTGTGTATCTTGTGGGTGTTTTGCTTATCTAATGACTAGCATTGCTACTCTTCCATACTAAGATTCATTCAAGATATATCTTGCATTTTTCTTTGCCCATTTTATCTACAGGAAAAGGAGGCGCGCTAGGAGAGAGAGGGCGTTTTGTGGGGTAACTCACCTTTGTCTCGACTCTGGGGTGTTTGGTTCAGGGAGTATCTTCTTCTTAATGATTTTTTATTCCCTTTTCATTTTTGTATTTTGCAGATCTCGTTTGTTTGTTTGATCGGTTGATTTTCTCTGATCTAGCAGGTTGAAGGAGGCACAAGGGTAACTGACTGTGGCATAACAACAACAAGATATTACTTGGGAAAGTTCATTTTGACGGGAAATTGGCATTCTTCATCATTTCTCAATCCATCTACAAGTTCCAGGTACGTCTCGTAGGTAAGTTTCTCTTCTTTTATTTTTCATACATGTTGTTGGAGCAGTAATACATCCTCAGTAAATAGTTTTTACCTTAGGACAGCTTTATTTTCCTTCGTGCACTGATATCCTATGGTTTAAGACTTAGGAGAGCTGATTCAGCATTATAACTGGTTATTTTGGCTTGTTCACACCTACAGCAGTGCCCTAATTGGTCAACCCAGCACATGTGTACCTCATTTAATGTCTTGGGGTGCCACCTTCTTGATTTGTGGGGCCCTGGTTTGACTAAGTGCACTAGGGGGTGAATCTGGCCTATTTTAGCTCTCCCAGGTGCATTTATTGCCACCTAGAGCATCCCACTCACCTCTATCTTCTCACCCGCACTTGCCTAGAACCCATTAATGACCCAGCACACTTCACATGAGGTTTCGTGACTGTTTGGACTTAGTTGGAGCTCCTTTGGTCCACCTAGGGGGGTTGGGGTTCAATTTTCACCATGACAGTTGTACTTTCCCAATTGGCTGCCAGAGCCACTCGAATTTCCTCCAATGTATTATAAACTAAGTCACATGACACGAGGACACGGGACACGGAGGACACGAAAATACGAGTATTCGACACGAGACACGACAACCCCAGAAATAGGACACGGGGGACACGTTTCATATATATATTAAAAAATTATATATATATATATTAAAAAAGTACATAAGATCTACTTTTTTTAAAAACTAGAAGTATATACAATGTACATCAATCATAATATCATTCAATTGAAATTTGATAATGATGAATCAGTAATAAAATTTTCAATGAATCATGAACTTTGAACCATAAATTGCATATTTGATATTTCTCATTAAACCACAAAAATCAAAATGTATTACATAGATATCGAGAGAATGCCACCGACAAATACAAAATAGAGTAGATACTACTTAGTACCAAGTCTAGTATCTACTGTACTACTAGATACCAAATGAAAATACTAAATAGCCACAGGTAAGAATATCATAGCTCATCAATGGTACTAGCCATTGTCAATCGTCTTCCTGCTCCTCCATGCCAAAATTAACATTACTGTTGTAGCTCTTTCCTCCTCCTCCTTTATACCCTTTTTGACAGGACACATGTTCAGAAATCAGGACACGTTCCTGGCAAGTGTCCGACACGTGTTGGAAAGTGTCCAGATTTTGGGACACGAAAATTATGGTGTCGGACACGTATTAGGGCAAATGTCGTGTCCGACACATGGAATACGGGACACGGGCCCTATTTGGAAGTGTCCTGTTACTTAGATTATAAATGTGTAACATAACATCTAAATGATGGATGATAATAATATGATTAGAAACTAGCACCATTCATATGTGCTATTTCATGTATTTTCTGTCTCTTTGATTGTTTCTCTTGCATATTTTGTCAAACACTTCATGTGTGAAGTCTGTTCTAGCTCCTAGATCTGATTAAGAAGTAAATTCTTACACATGCATTGCTCATCATTATATAACATTAAAACACTTGTTTCGTGGATCCATAAGTTCTAGCTTGCGACAAGCTATAAAATTAAAACCCCACTTTTGATTTAACATAAAACCCCCAGATTTAAATTTTCGGCTTAGTTGAACTCTATTTGCCCATTCAAAGCATTGGCCGGCTATGAGGGGAAAACGCCCCTTTTGGGGAAAGTGGTCTTTTTCACAAACTGCAAAGTGGGTATTGTTGGTTTCATCTCCTTTCGCCTAATCTTGCACCCAACAACCAATCCAAGTGTCCAAATTTACTTAATTTCACCATTTTACCCTAGATCCCAATTTTCCTGCATAAACCCTAGGTCAAAATTGGGGCTTTTCACCTGGATGCTCTGAATCTCTCAGTTTTCGTTTTAAACTCTAATTAACCATCCAACTAAGAGATTCAACCAATTTTTCCTCGCCCATCTATTCAATATCCTTAATTTTCGGGTTTCTTGGTCATAGGGACGCCCCCTGGGCTTAGTGTTTCACTAGATCCAAAGTACTGGTATCCTCAACTAGTGTGACAACCGAGTTCTTTTGAAAGTCCTGGATATCGTAGGTCACTTTAGTTGCCTTTCCTCCGTCGTCCTAAATAGGATCATCTCACGGGGCATCTACAAGATTCGTGATAACATGACTTGCTCCAACTTTCAATTCAAATTCACTCAAACTTTGACTCTAAGCTCCAATTGACAATTGCTCAATAAATATGTGTACACATGAGAATATTTAATATAAGATTTTTTATTCAATGCAGTAATCTAATACAAAGCGGGGAGTCCCTAGTTCTTTCATCAATTAGGTAGTTATGTTATCTAATTGTCTTAACCACTTCTTTGATTCATAACATAATATTACTTTATTAAAGTTATTTAATAACACCTTGGCTTTATTACATTTCAACTTAGTATTGGAGTGTTAATACTCTAGCACAACCAAGCAACATTGTTTAGGTCAAACAAAGAAAATATTACCAAACCAAGGAACTTTATAACTAAAGCATAAACTAGAACTTTTCCAAAGGCATTGAAACATGAGGATAAGCACTCTAAAAGGTAGGAGCATAACTAAAACCACCAAAACTTCAACCTCATAGTCATTATTGACCAAAAATCAATGAGAAGACTACTAATGTTGTAGCAAAAGCTACCAAAGGGTGAATGTCAAAGATAACGATTAAAAGTCTGTAAGCCTAAACCCTACAAGGAAATAAACCAACATAGATCCATCTTAAACCAGATTTATCAAGCCCCAAGAGGGATCCAATTTTTTTGAGGTGCAAATTCTTTTATCTTAAATTTTTTACACATTTAGAAAAAATTTACACCTAAAGATATTTGATCCCTCTCAGTGCTTGAAATATCTAGGTTTAAGATCAAATCAATATAATTTACAAAAATTTGTTTGAGCCGAGATTGTTTCCATTTTTATTTCTTTTTTTATGGGAACGTCATGTGGCATAAAGTTACACGTTACAACATCTCCTCCATACTAGGTTGTAGAGCACCTCGCTACTCTCTGTGCAACAAGGCTAAGAACTTTGCAAAGCATTTGTCATGTGCATCTTAGTAAGGCTAATTAGTGTGGCAAGTCAAATTGAAAATTTTAAACAGTCTCATTGACCTTTTCTCAGACGTTGAGTTAATTTAATTAGGTAGAGTTATTGTCGAGATTTGAGTTGAGTTTGCATTTTTTGTTAAGTTTTACTTAGGTATGGTTCCCTAATTTTTTAATAAGTTAAATTTTGTACCAAGTCACTGAGTTGTCTCTCCATTTTGGATCACCAAGTAGTTGAGTTGTCTGAGATGTGTGTTTTACTATTTAGAAAATCCTTCGCTGCCATTATGACAACCACCATTAAAAGTAGCATACTAATTGGATATGCAATCTACAACGACAACCCATTATAAGTTTAATTACGTAACAAACTAAATATTTTCAATGAAAGAGGGTTAACAAATTCCTAGTCATGTGTGTATCTCATTCAATGGTTTAATCAACAAACAAACACCAAATGAAACAATTTTTGCAATTAACCCACAAGTAATTGATGTATTAAAGAGTAAGAATAGAAATGCAAACCTTGAGATCTCGTTTTGCCACATAAATAGGAACAGATTTTTGTACATTATTTGTCCAATCACGAAGATCATCAAGCCCTATAGAACATGAAATAAAAGATAAAATATTTTCAATGGACCAAAAAAACAAAAGATAGTCCTTGTGGACAAGTTCACAAACCATGCCAAAAACAAAAACTCCTATCCATCGTGTCACTATGAATATGATTTGCTTCAAAATATACAATCAATTTCAGTGAATTCTCACTAGAAACAAGATGCATTGTCAACCCTCTTGTTATTGCATGCCTTTATAGCTTACAAATTATTCTAGTACCCCAAAATGAATAAATTGCACAGGATGCTCCTTCAACATTACCCTCAATGCTAATCAATGAATGGAATTAATATAACGAAGCCAAAGACAAATGTCCAGACATTACCTCCTAAAGTAATAAAATCAAAACATCTATATTGTAGGATGCATGCTAAGCTGTAATGATGGATAAAGATTCCAATAGTTAGGGTGTTAAGTCCATTATATCTAAATGGCGTGTTTATTGCCTCTTCCATAATGAATCATCTTGCCTATCGTGCACCATTCTCTCTCATTCTTATTATTGTTATAATTTATCATGGGATTGCAAGCATTTTGATACCTTGGACTCTGAGAAGATGAAAACCGAAGAAAGGAGACCATACCTATTGGAGACCATAAAGGGAAAAAGTATTCTTGATTTGTCGGGAAGGGAGGAAAAGCACATATTTCAATCAATGCATATAAAGGTGTACGCAAAATATGAAAATTTTCAAGAACCCCAACCCGGTTTCAGTTTCAATTTAGCATATGGTTTAATGCCCAAACCCCACCATTACATGTGCATTTAAAAATAAAAAATTTGGCTAACACCATAAAACACATGAGATTTCTATTCTTCTTTTGAACTCTAAAATTTATAGCAGCCCTAAATTCTTACTCAGAAATTTAAATTCAGCCACACATGAAAATTAAATGCTCATGTTTTTGGTCAAATTGACCCAAGAAAAACCTTGAAGGGAAAACTTGTGCTTCAGAGAGAGATTTTATTCTTCAGGCAGAATCACAAATTTAATCACAACAGTACTTATCTCCTCCTCGAAATTCGTGCCAACATCACACTTACAAACTGTTGTATGATTGCCTCAATTTCCGTGCTGTACGGCCTCACACATGCGGTTGTACGAACCTCGAAATCTGTGCCAAATCTACCTGTTGTACGGATGCAATTACTGTTGTACAGACTTCAATTTCTATGTTGTAGGAATGCCTCGAAATTCATGCATGCTCACCTTGAAAACCATGCTGTACGACTGCCCCGAAATCTGTGCATGTACAGACTATACGACCTACCTTTAGTGTTGTATAGACGCTGCAATAACTGATGTACAGTCACCTTGGGAATCGTTCCAATCAACTGGTTTGATTTCCTTGAAATTTGTGCCCTTTCTCCTCTTCCTGAATTTGGAATTTTTTTCAAGGGTTTACTCTCTGAAATTTCTCATGCTCCTCCTCTATAAAAATTCTCTCTTGTGAAAGTGAACAATGAATTCTATTTTCCTTTCCCAAGCCCTTTTAGTTTGAGTAACTTCCATCTTGAGATCAACGGTTTAAATTAAAAACCAACTAAATGAGATCTAGAGCCCATCTCATTTCCGCATTAAAAAATCACTTTTAATTATTAAAATGAGAATTTAATGCACACCCTCATTAATACTCATAAAGTCACTTTTAAAATATAAACTCAAACATTCATTAAAAGCTCACTTTATCATAAAGTCATTCTCACGTTTTAATTTGGCTAGGGACCACATTTTAAAGTGTCCTTGTCCACCCCAAGGCATGAGTGAACAAACACTTCCTTGGTAAAAATTCAACAAAATATAGTCACTAAGATTGTTGTTTTATATTAAGATTAATTTTAAAAAGGGATTTGTATTTCCTAAATTCCAAATCATTGGAAATTAAAGATTCAAAAAAAGGGAAGTTGTTTTTTAATTCCTGAGTATAAAACTTAAGAAAAAAGAGAGTCGTGAATATTGTTTTTAGAAAAGGAGGAATCCTTTGTTTAGCCACCAATTTGCATCTGTCAAAGCCACTATCTGCATTTTCTTTAAGAATAAATGTAGATATGGAAGCGAAAGTGTAGTCATGACAGGATATTTCCAAGGTCATTGAAAGAGAGCATTACTAGAGAAGAGAGAGATCCTATAGCACCATGAAAAAGAGAGACATCATGGGGGGATCATAAATGGTAGTCACCACATAGAAGTGAGAATCTTCTTGGTTCTTGTAGAAGAGAAGAACGATCTGTAAGAGAAGGACAACCCTCCACAACACATGTAGAAGACACTTCCATAGTTCAAAAGAGACATAGATGCCCACTAGCCCTTGCATGCAAATGAGAGTAATCAACTAGCTCACTACACCAAACCTCCTCTGAAATCTATCCATCCAACATAGTTGTAGGTGAACTATTAATAAGGTAAGGCACAATTGTATTAATAGCCTCTACCCAGAATAACCTATCGAACACAAATGTGTTGAGAATGTTCCTTGTGTGTTCCATGATTGTGCTCTTCATCCGCTCACCCACACCATTTGGTTATGGAGTATATGGAGCAATCTTTTGGTGCTTAATTTTCTTCCTATGTCCAAAATTTAACAAACTGCTAGGAGAAATATTCTCCTCCATTCTCTAACACGAGACATAAAATAGACTTGCCCAAGCTTTTCTCTACTCGTGCATTGAAATCTTTAAATTTCTCTAAGGCTTCCAACATATTTTGCATAAAATAAACCCACATTCTTCTAGAATAATCATCTATAAAAATTAGAAAATAACCCACATACATTGTAGTTGGGCTACTATGATGCAACATATGGATGTTTTCTATATTTTTTGAGCTAGACAAGTAGATGGGGATACAACATGGATTGATTATCAGTACGAGCCATATTCAGAGCATTATTTCAGCAATAGATGCAAAGCATTCCCTTGCCATTACTGAGATTTCCTAGTCCATTGAGATGACATTGGTGGTAACATAATCCATTTGAGCAGAGCAACAGAGATGGTACACATTTTACAGATCGGCACTTCAAGTAGACACATATATGGTGAGATCAAGTATATTGCTTCTTTGTTTTAGTTTGCTCTCTAATGTATACTAACACCTTTGACTTAATATGCCATTATGATCATGGTGAGCTATGCTTATTGAATTTGTGTCTTGACGCCTAACTTGTGTTATGAATGATTGGAGAATCTAAGATGTAAGGCCATTGTTTACGCCAAGATTTGCACAAACTTAGTCTACCTTGCTATGTTGGTTCCATCGTATCACCTTTCTCCATACATCCAGTTTCATCCGTATCATTTCACCCCTTGACTTATGACTGATACCTGTGAGACTGATGAGCCTTTCCCCACTTTGACCCCCTATCCATGATGGACCCCATGTTTACTTTGTGTCTCTGGCTCTAGAGTATGTGGTCAGGCTCCTTGCCTTCTGCTTGTATGATGCCTTGTGGAAGGGATGTGCAGCCTATATCATTGAATGGTTTTAACTTTTCCCTTAGTCCTTGAACCAAGTACCCCTAATAACAGTGTCTATAGACACTAATGCATCGGAACGCATAAATGCCAAATCTAAATTATGCAAAAGGCAAGTTGCGATTAGTAGTGCTTTTAAGCACTAATGCCTAAATGAAATGAATTCTATAAAACTAGTCAATGGCCAAGGGATGAGCACTCATCTTTGTTTAATGTAAGGCCATTTGCCCCTACAAGGCAACAGGGTGGCAAAACCATTGGGGCTATGGACGCTCATTGGCAGCGGGGCTAGGCCAAGTCATTATCCACAGCCTAGAAGGCTATCCATGGCACATGCCCTTGGACGTTGGCTAGTATTTTTTGAAATTATCAAATTCCTTAAATTTAAATGTTTATAAATTTCTAAATCTTGTTAAATGGATACTTGTTAGAGTCTAAAGGAAACAAGCCCAAGTACTCTACCCATTTGTGGGACACCACCATTCCCTAGTGTTCTTTGTCATGCATATGTCACTGTGGTTGTGTGTGTCTGTTATCACTTGGAGAGATCACATAGTCAAAGTCAACAAGAAGTCATCACCCTTTACCTTAAGCCTTGTCTATCCACCCTCACCCAGCTTTAGCAAATGAGTTAAACTTTGTAAGTATGGCATATGCAAGGGGATTCATAGAAGATTCAAAGATTATCCATGGACACAGGTATATTTTGGTTGCTTATTATTATTATTATCACCATGATTATGATTAGTATGTTTTAAGTTGGGTATTAATATACATCTTGGAGCAGCACTTACCTTGAATGCATGTCATCTCAGATTATTATCTCACCTTCAATTTGAATATTTTGACTAGGTCAACCCAGTTGACCAAGTCAAACACGGTTACCAAGGCAATGACTATAGAAAACAACATTGGTTATGTTTCTCTAGACATGCCCAACAGACATACTGCAGTCTCAGTTTTCAGGATCAGTGATTATTATCACTTTATTATTGTTTTGGTCACAATTTTATTGATGAGATGCTTTTGAGGATGGCGCTCCCTAGGCGCTACAGAGGTTCAGTGGGTATGAATAGTCACCATTACCATTCTACCATGTCTCCAAATTCATTTATGCAGTCAGTTTGTCCCAATTTGCAGCCGGTAGAGATTTATGAGCACTTTAATATTTCCGGAGGTTGTACCAACATAAAAATGGACTATGAAATTGCTACAAGAAATCGATTTGGATAGGATGGTTAAGGAAATGGCTTGGGATTGCTTCAAGATGATATATGATGGCTCTTTGGATCTTTTTGCACCAGTTTCACTCAGCATGGGGACCCAAACTATTTTATTGGCTTATCTAGGGAGGACGTCCCCCATGGGGCGCCCCTCACCTTGGCACATGATGTATTTTACTTGCTATATCTTATGATATGTTGTTGAGGTAGCTCCTAGGGTTATTTATGCCCCTAGGTGACCCCTTTCTTATGTACCACATGATGATATCTTATGTTATGATATATTACGCCTCATTGAGGCGTCCTTAGGCAAAGTGTGCCCCCCTATTGTATTGATCCATGTAAAAAGTAAAAGATATAATCTCCACCATTGATGATGTTTTAATCTCAACCGTTAGAGTTAGTTGATTAGGGATTTGGCTTCTCTCGGATCTATTTAAGATAGGGAGTCCCCCCATTGTAAAGCATGACTTTTGGCATTGGAACTTTTGAATAAACAGATATTTCTAGGTTCAAATACTTATGTGTTTGTGGACGAATGAATGAGATGATGATTGAAACTGCTTTTCTCTTGCACTGGGATATCTTGGTGTAGTTTCCTGTATCTTTTGGATCCATTTCAATTTGCAGGTGAAGGAGGCGCATTGGTGGGAAGACTTTCCCTGGCACTTCTTTTCGAATTGGGTTTAACAGGGAGTGGTTACTTCGTTATGATTCTCCATTTTCCTTCTTTTACTTCTCATTTGCAGATCCAGATCTTTTATTGTCATGCTTATTGGTTTTCCCTTCGTGTAGCAGGAGGAGAGGGTGCATTGGGTCATTGAGCAAGTCAATTTCAACAAGAGCTTCTCCAAATTTCTCATTCGATCTATGAAGGAGAAATCCTCATCATCCAGGAAGGCATCTACGATTTCCAGGTGAGTATCTTAATAACTTCTTCTCTATTTGATTTTCTATCCATTGGTCATCATAAAAAATTCAAATAAACCCTAACTTAGTAACTAGGAAAATTCATCGGGGTATATTGCACTTAGAATTTCAACTTTTGGCGATTTTGGTATTTGCGGCCATCATCCCAAACCTCTATATCCTCCAAGGCATCATCTCTAGACTCCATTTTCCCACCTAGATAAGGCACTATCCTTCTAGGCATTTCGCCCTCCTTGGCTTGATAGCGATTTTCTTAGTGTTGTATTTTTCAGTTTTGCTTGGGTTTTGGATATTGTCAAATCTTTCATACAAGAAATTAATCAAGTGTGTTAGAAAACCCTAATTCCACACATCAAATCCTACCTAGAGCATCTCTTCAATTTTCCATTTAAATCCCCCTAGGGTATCAAGTTTGATCATTTACACTAATACATAAATCTTGGACCTATCAATTAAGTTCGTAAGTCATTAAACTAAACACCTTGGGTAACATAATCGACTTTCATAACTTTGTTAACTCAAGCATTATTCTTTTAATGGCTTCATTCCTTTGGTATAGGGTATAGTGGCAATTCACCTTACGTATTCTTGGCTTATAAGTTTGATCTAGTGATTTTAGCCTTAGGTCTTTCCTTTTTAGGATAGGTATGGGTCTCCCCCTTTGTCACTTGGGTTTTAGTGGCATAAAGTGAAGGGCTTCTCAACCAGTGTGACAACTGATCCATTATCTGGGGGTTGAGACACTTATAGATCACCATCTTTGGTTTCCCATCCCCTCTACCGTCCTGTATAGGATACCTTTTGTGGGGCAGCTACAAGTTTTGTGATAACAAAGCCCCTCCTCTTGGATTCATTGTTGATGGTTTGAGGAGAGAAGACCCTATTGGCTTTGGCTTGTATTGAAGATCTTTAGAAAGGCTATGTGATTGTTGATGTTGTTCTATCATATGTGTGGCTGTTCATCTTTTCCCATCTTTCTGATTTGTATGTGTTGAAATATCTTACTAAATCTGCGGCAGTAAGGATCTCAAGTAGGGCGGCCAGCTGTTGAGAAACAAGGTTAAATGAGGCAATGCCCATTTTATTTTCTTGTTGTTTTTATCTTTAAGTTGGAAACATAGATGTTATGTCACTTTTTTGAAGGATTGTGTGATCTTTCTCAGCTTACAATAAAATCACTCTTTGTTGTATGCATGTGAATAAGTAGAGCACATAGCCTACAGGCTACAATCTATCATTTTTCAAGCATATAAATCTGCATTCATTGGTAAATTAAAAATTTCTGCATGCTTGGACAGCAGATTTACCTTCATCCATTCATATTTTCCAGCCCTCTTAAAAACCCTTGACTCCATATGCCCACTTGGATATTTGGCACTAGTTCTCCATCAACCACCACTCAAAATAAACCTATTTAATCATCTGAAAATCTGTTTTACTAAGACAACTCTGCATATCACCTTGAACCTTTATTGTTTATGCCTTAGTAGTCCTATCTGTGGGGACACCCCCATTGTAGCAGAGAAGAGTCGGTCTTAAGTGAGAAGAGGTCTTGTTGAGGTGATAATGACAAGCCTCTTGAATTACCCTTGGCTTGCACTTGTTCTTTGGAATTTGGAGCTTAAGTGCTACTTTGTTTGGTAACAGTTCATTTGCTTTGACCAAACCAAAATCCTTGCAACAACACCCCACTACACTTCTTGCATTATTGGTGAAGCATTTCAATCGTGAACACTGAAGACAACTATAAACTTGGCCAATCATGGAAACCCATCATCTATTGTTTGCGTCATTAGCCATTTCACTATCCAGTCCCTTTATTTCTCTTTTGGTTTCTAATCATCCCCCATTTTTTCCAATCCCTCCTAAGTTTTAGTATTATCCTTTATTAAAGTATTTTCTATTCCAACCCTTCAAGATGATAGTAGCTTTTTTAATCACTTTCTTTATATATTCTTATTTTTAAATTCTTATAGCTTTTTATAAACCCTTTAGTGTTAGGTTAACTTTACATAATATATTTGATATTTCCTTTGATCCTTTTACTCTTTGTTTTAATTACTTAGATGCCTTCCCTTGTCTGGAATAATTTAATATTATTTTTTATTCCCTTTGGCCAAGTCCAATTTAATAATATTTTTATTACTGTGACCAAGTTCCCCCTTTTATCTTAACAGCTAATATTATTATTATTATTTCTTAACAGCTAATTAGATCCCATCCTATTTATTCAAAGGCTCACTCCTTTCTATCTTACTAGAGCTTTATTTGGTTCCCCTAATGACACGTGGAGTATCCACTTGAAATGTTGGACGTTTCAAAACTCATAGTTCAACTACAGAAAATCTAATCATAAATAAAGAGTTTAAAAGTATGAAAAGAGATGATATTCTCAAGAAAAAATATTGCATATTATTAAAAGAAATAAAGGTCATTTGACAGTTTCAATAACCAATTACACATTGTAAAACAGGGTACCTCGCTCCTTGTGCACCCATTTACTATCGAACAAGTAATTCCAAAAATAAATAAACTGTGAACTATGAATTCCACAAAGAAGTCTACCTTCTCCACTAAATGTCATTTTTTTGCAATGGGGTTTGTGTTAATGTTGACCTTTAAAAATCGAAATCTCCTTAAAGAAATATCAAGGTATTGCAAATGAAAAAATATGAATCGAAAATAAGAAAAATTAGAGGACAAACTAGCAAATCAAAAACAATATAAAAAAGTAAGAATTTTGTCGTGGACCTATTGAAAGGACTATTTTCCCCCTAATACAAGTTAAAGTGACTATTGAAGGAAAAGATAACAGCATAGGTATTCATCCAAATGACAAGCACAATTACATTAACATCAACTCCTCCAATCAGTTATCACTTCCACAATTTAGTACATTCAAACAAAGTGAAATTTTTAACCCAAAAGGACATGGAATAAGCAATCTCCAACTGACGACTCGTGATTATATTTTGACATCCCACTAATATGACAACGATGCATATAATATATATTGATATAATTCTAGATTCTGACTGGATGGAGACATTGGGGACCTTCATCTCAAACATGAAGAAGAAATTTCTGACATTCTCCCATAAGAAGAAGAAGAAGATAGCGCTGCAGCAGCAAGACTTTACAATGAATTCATGCTCAAAATCTTCCTCATCAGAAGACCTGAAAGATGTGTTGAAATTTCTCCCAGCAATAAGTCTTTAGTGCAAAACAAAAAATTCACCTCTTTGACTAGAGGTTTCCTGAATCTTAACCCTGTGAATTTTTAGCATTAGGGCTGTTATGAAATAGAACAAAACAATAGTAGAAAGAAAACAATACTTCACTTCTTAACAGTCCAAACTTCTAGGCAATACAAGGAGAAAATATACCACAGTGACCTGATAAGTTTCAGCGCTCTAGGGAAATCTTATCATGCATGAACCAAATCTGAAAATTCACTTTTACAACAGTTATAACAGCAGTAAAACAGCCCTTAACTTCTTTAATTATGATGTTAAATCACTCAACAAAATCATCCTTTATTTATTTCAAATCAACAAGAAATATATAGTTGTATATTACAATTCATGAAGATCATACATGGCTGGAAATTAAATCTGCAAATTTCACAAGGTGTGGACAGCTAAAAACTTCATTAATATACACAAGATGAAATTATTGTACATACCATAGCCTAATCACAAGGCTAATCTAATCCATTAGCTCTCCAAAACCCTATCTAGGGAAAATAGTGAAAACCCTATCTCAACCAAGGAGCTACAACATAAATGGATCGATCAAACAAGTCCTCCAAGGAAAGCTGTCCTCTTTTCTTTTTCCTCTTCACCAAATACACCATAACCTTTCATCACATAACCCTAATCTCCAACCTCCAGAGGATGAAACGCTAACCCTATACTAGAAGATGTTCCAGGAGGATCATAAAACCCTTGCGACTTCAAGAGAGAGAGAGAGTGAGACCAAATACAAATGAAGGTCAAGAGATAGAAGGAAGACTAGAGCGCACTCCTCTAGACCACATCTCTACACAAGAGTGAAATAAAAATAAACACAATGAAAGTAATTGAGTAAAAAAATGGAGCCAAAAGTAGACGAATGCATGAAATAAAAGAGCTATTCAAATCTGTTGCTCACAAGAGCTTATTCATCCTATTCTACATCTATTACATGACACTAAACGTTGTTTGAACTTTGAAAAATAGTGTTCAGAATTTTCTATTTCATTAGCAATGAAAACTTTTCTCCATTCAGGTGGTTGAGAAGGAAAGAATTTGTCCCGGCTTTGTCTTCAATCTTGAAAGGACCCAACCATAATCTATTGATTTTTCCATGCTTTCATAGTTTTTCTCTTTTCTCATCTCACATTAAAACCAGATCACCTTTCTCAAGTACTCTGTTGAGATTTCCTGTCAAAACTTCATTTGGTCATTCTCTAATTTTTAACCAACTTATCAAAAGAACCTCTTTGAATTTGTTCTAGCTTTACCAATTGATTTAACCTTTGCTTGAGCCACCTCTCAATCATTAGAGAAATGTTGTAGTAGTTTATACATCGGGATATTCAACTATGTAGGCAACTTAAATTCCATCCAGTAAACCAACTCAAATGGTTTTTTTCCTGTGATTGTTTCCTTGTAATCCTATCAGCCGCTATAGCATATTTTATTTTGCTATCCCTTTTCTTACTACCACCCACCACCTTGATTATAGTAATCAAATTTTTATCTTGGGTTCAACTAAATTAATTCCTTGTGAGTACTAATTGGATGAGTGGGATAGTCCAAATGCCATAATTGAAACAAAAAGTTGAGAAACTCTATAGAACTAAATGCATTGGCATTGTTAGCATGACCCAGGGCACCAAACCTCGTGATTATCTTGTCTTCAAGAAAATCTATGACTACTTTTTTAGTCACCCTCTTGGTGGGTATCACCTCAACCCATTTGTTGAAGTAAAGGGTGGTTGTCTAGATCCATCAGAACCCATCACTAAAATTGTCCTTAAATTCACCAATGAAATATAAGCCCCATTACTGGAACAATGCTTCTACAACAATTGGTTGAAAAGGTAATGTCGTATGTTGTTGCCTTCCAGCAAAACCTTGGCATGGCTGAGAAGACCTGAAAAAATAATGGATATCTCCAAACAACATAGGCCAGCAGTAGCCAGCTCTCAATATCTTATGTGTTGCAACGCAAGCCGCATAATGATCACCGTAGTACCATAAATGGAGCTCTTTCATAAACTTCTTCAATTCTTCTTCACTTACACATCTCCTTATCAAACCATCAGGATTTCTCCAACCTAAGACATCCAAAATAAGGCAATACTTTGCAGATTTCAGTCTAAAATTCCTCTTCCTATGATCAATAAAGTGATCAGAACATGAAAGCTTTTCCGAGAAATAGATGATATCTAAGTACTAATCCACCTGATCAAGTTCATCAAGAACAACGGAAATAATATCGGCACCATCAAAACCCAAACACCATCCAGACCCAGACCCTTCTTGTTTTCTTCGGCCGACATCATCGCCAACCCCTAGCCTTTAAATATCTTTGTTAGCTTGATATCTAGATCATACTCCTGGATTTTAGAAAGTAGAAACCCACTTCCCACGGACAACAAAACAGTCTTGATGTGCCAAAATATCTACTATGGTTGAATGAGGGACATAAGTTGTAATATTAGAATACCCATCATACTAAGTCACCGGACACATCCAAATAGGCCAAAGTGTCTTGTGTCATCGTGTCGAACACAGACACATCCCAACACAGTGTCAAACACTTGTCACGTCCAAAACACGTGTTCTGTTTTAGGACACATCCAAAAAACGTGACCGACACTGTGTCAGGACATGTCCCAAAGTCAGGACACTGTGTCAGGACATGTCCCAACTAAAACAGGACACTTCCAACAAAAAAAATTGTAAAAAAAATAATTTTATTGTCATTCATTCACATTTTTCAGTGAGGATTAAGCTCTAAGAGGGGTTCTTTTGCAGGTGAAGAGCATTGGAAAGTTTTCCAACTTGATTTTGTATTTGCCAATGGCGTTACGACATCTATGTAATACATTTTAATTTTGACGACTTAATGAGAAATATGATTCTGACATATATGTAATAGAACATTTTGATTTTGATGACTTATAGAGAAATTTTATGAGTCTATGAGAACCCACTGCACCGATGGAATTATAGCCCCCCCTGTTTTTCATCCTTCTCATTCACTGTCTGCAATTTCAGATGCATTTTATTCTTCCATATACATGTACATATTACATTGTTTGGCTCTTAGTTGTGATGTATTTTTAGTATTCTTATATGTACATGTATATGTACAGTTGGTTGCATCAAAAGAAACGAGGACACCTAGTTAAGATAGATTCACATTTGAATTAACCTCCCAAGGTGAAAATCCAACGCCTCAAATTAATCCATTGCGGGCAAAGTTCACAAAGGAAGCAGGAACAACTAGGTAGTGACCTCGGGATACCGTCAGGCTACACTCTTGTTGGTCTAGTGTTGGACACATCCTAGAGACTCTAATCTAACCCACATATTTCTCGCGTGGAACCGTATCAGATAAGGGTTTTGGACATACTCCGCATACTATCAAGCATATTCAAATTTCCCTTCCCCCCTAATCTGATTCACTCATTTATTCACAATAAACTAAAACTGACCAAGAGCATTTGCAACACATTTCTCAGCACTACAACAGCACTTTCTTATTCCGACTCCATTTTTGGCACGGGTACTTTTTATCATACAATTATTTGCTTCAATATCATTTATTTATCATGTGTTAAGATAATCTATATGTTGTTATGCTTACAATTGTTATTGCAATATCGTGTTTCAGTACTTTCATCAAAACTCCTAAATAACTCACTCGATTGCAAATCATCACACTAAACCTTAACTGCCTTAGAAATTAATAGCGTCTACCCCCCTTGGCTTGGATTAGGAGTTGGCCTAAACGGGGGAGTCAAGAACAAGGTGACAGCCTTGACTCGAGACTTGCCCCCAAGGACACACCAAGTGGCTTGAAGATTTATGCCACGCTCCCCCCCATGTGTGTGAAAGGCGACAACAGATATTCCAACAACCAATGAGATGAAGCCTTATGAGAAATGCGCCCTCATCTAGAAGATATGCGCATCCCTAACTTGGTGCAACTCACCATCACTGAGATTTGATTGGAATCATGTCGATTTGATATCCAATGAGCTCCAACATGATCCTCAGTTGAACTGGAACATGTCTGGGACAAGTTCCCATTGATTTAGGATTGTGTTTTTTTCTCCATATTTTCTATTTTTTTATTTTTTATTCATTTTTTTTCTTTTTTGGAGAGAGTTTCATTTACATGATAAATAATCACTTAAAACTTAGGAAAGTGGGTTTTGGGGTAAAGAGGATGCTCTAATTTAGAAAATGAGTACCCCCATGGCAAATTCCCCCTCTAGGCCACACTTTTATGACACTTTAAATTTTTACATTTAACTTACTAAAAACTTAACCCGTTTTTATGGGAAAATTTTTTAATCTCGAAAATTTTAAAAAAATATGGGGGACCTAGTGCATGTTCATAAATAATGACTCAAAAAATTACTAGCATGGTGTTGCCGCCTAATTCACACTTTAAGACGCAGGAAAGTCACAACCTGCTATGTGTGTCCTTGGGGGCAAGCGAGAGCTGGGGACCACTGTCACCACAGTCTACAGCTCCTCCGTTTAGGCAAGATCCCAACAGAGCCAAGGGGGGTAGTCCCTATGGGAAAACTAAGTTCCAGATTTATTAATTAATTTACAGATTAATTAAAGGGATCTTTTAGTAAGGCTGAGGCTAAGGTTCTAGGAAATGACAGTCAAACTAATGCAATATGCAAGATTTAAATGACAGTCAGTCTTTTATTTGAAAAACCAGTGCCTAAAGAATGGAGTCAGAAAAACTACTACAGAATAAAAATGATATACAGAAAATTAAAATACCCCAAGAGAGCTTCTCATGTGGGGTTTACAATGTAAAAAAGAAAAAGAAAAGGGTTGGGGTTTGAAACCCCTTTGAACCTGTTGAGGGCTTAGATGTTTATGT
>LPNX010159611.1:46996-89373 GCA_001517045.1 Pseudotsuga menziesii | reverse complement strand
ATAGTTCCCAAACCAGAAGGCAAAAGTGTGGTATCTTCCAAGTGGATCTACAAGATAAAGCATGCAGCTGATGGAAGTATTGAGAAATACAAGGCAAGGTTTGTGGCTAGAAGATTCTCTCAGAAAGANAATAGAAAGATGAATTTGAGAACTCAATTGAAGAGTACCAAGATGTGCCAAGGAGAATCCATCCAAGACTACTTCACAAGGGTCTCCCAGTTCAAGGAGGGGCTAGAAGCCATTGGAGACTCCCTTGATGAAGATGAGCTAGTTATGACTGCTCTCAATGGTCTCACTAGACCTTGGGATTCATTCATCCAGACTATGTGTGCCAGAAAGGAAAGCATGAAATTCGACATTGTATGGGAAGATTGCATCCAAGAGGAGGCTAGAGTAGCCAATAGAGAAGCTCTACTTAAAGAAGATGATCAAGCCCTAGCCACCGATACCAAGAGAGGAAGAAGTCAATCTAACTTCAAGAAGGAAATCCACAAGGAGTCTCAACCTCCCAAGAATTTCCAAACGACAAGAGGAAACAATCCAAGAAGAAACTACTCCAACTTTCAACGTTTCAATTGTGACAAGCTAGGACACATTGCCAGAAATTTTCCATTGAAGAAAGAAGAATACAAGAAGAGGAACAACAACAAAAGACATCATGCACACCTAGCTAAAGATGAATATGAAGAAGAAGAGGAAGAAGGACCTTGAAGAAAACAAGCAAAAGAAGAAGATGCAGATGAGTATGTATTATTCTCTGCACTATCTTGGTCTGTGACACTTGGAGAAGATACATGGCTTATTGATAGTGGTGCTTCAAAGCACATGACGAGACAAAAGAAAACTATGTCTAAATTGGAAGAGAAGAACTCTCCTCAGAAAGTATCATTAGGAGATGACTATCAATATCCTATCAAAGGAATTGGTGAAGCAAGCTACAAGCTTGATTCTAGAACCCTCATGAAGAAGAAGGAAGTCTTATATGTACTAGGTTTGAAGAAGAACTTACTTTCTATCAAAGAATTAGATAAGAAAGGATATAGGGTTGCATTCATAGATGGACAAGTACTTATGTGGCCCAAAAGAAAATCAATTGAAGATGCAGTTGTCATTGGTGAAGAAGAAGGAGGCTTATATAAACTCAAGGGACATTCAGAAACAACCCTTGTTCATGAGACCACTAGCCCAAGTGAATTATGGCATAGGAGGCTTGCTCACATCAATTACAAAGCACTACCCCATGTAAGCAAATTAGTGACGGGTTTACCAGATTTGAAGATCGGTCATGAAGGCATTTGCAAAGGATGTGCAAAAGGAAAGAATATCAAGAATCCATTACCGAAGAGTGAGACAAAGACTAAAGGTACGTTGGAATTAATCCATTCAGATGTATGTGATCCAATGCCCTCCACATCTTTGAGTGGTTAAGAATATTATGTTACATTTATTGATGACTATTCAAGAAAGACATGGATATATTTCTTGAAAGCAAAGGATGAAGTATTTGGAAAATTCAAGGAATTCAAAGGCTTGATAGAGAATCATTCAAAAAGAAGAATCAAGACACTTAGAACAGACAATGGTGGGAATATACTTCAAAACATTTTGAAGCCTTTTGTAAAGAAGACGGAATCAAGAGGGAACTAACTACTCCCTACAATCTTCAACAGAATGGTGTTGCAGAAAGAAAGAATAGGACCATTATGGAAGCAGTGAAGACAATGATACATGATCAAGATCTTCCAATGTATTTATGGGCTGAAGTGGCAAGGACGACAGTTTATGTACAAAATAGATTGGCCCATAGTGCCCTTGGATTCAAGACTCCAGAAGAAATGTTCACAGGAAAGAAGCCTGAAGTGAGCCACCTCAAGATATTTGGTTGCCCAGTATATGTTCACATACCAAAAGAAAAGAGAACCAAGTTGGACCCTTCTGAAAAGAAGGGAATATTTGTTAGATACCGTGAAGTCTCCAAAGCCTTCAGAATATACAATCCAGGATTCCATCACATGGAGATTAGGAGAGATGTAACATTTGACGAAGAAGCAGTGCCAGCATGAAGAAGTATATGAAGAAGATGTACCTCCCAAAAATGTAGAAGTTGCACCCTCCCCCGAAGATGAAGCACCAGAAGACCATGATATGCTAGAACCTCAAGAACCTCCCACTATGAATACGTCACGAAAGAGAAAGCCTGCTTGGGTAAGAGAAATTGTACAAGAAGCAAAGAAGTATGGAGCTCCAGAAGGCTCCACAAGAATAAGCAAGAAGCCAAAGTCATTTTCCAGTTATGTGGCTTTGATGTGTGATCTTGTAGGTCAAGAACCTACCAGTTATGAAGAAGCTATACAGAAGAAAGAATGGGTAGAAGCAATGATGGAAGAATACCAATCAATAATGAAGAATGATGTTTGGGATATAGTTCCCAAACCAGAAGGCAAAAGTGTGGTATCTTCCAAGTGGATCTACAAGATAAAGCATGCAGCTGATGGAAGTATTGAGAAATACAAGGCAAGGTTTGTGGCTAGAAGATTCTCTCCGAAAGAGGGAATTGATTATGAAGAGACATTTGCACCAATAGCAAGGTACACTTCCATTAGAACCATCATGGCACTTGCATCCATGATGAAGTGGAGTTTACACCAAATGGATGTGAAGACAGCTTTTCTGAATGGTGTTATTAAGGAAGAAGTGTACATAGAACAGCCATGGGGATTTGAAGTTGAAGACATACAGACTCACGTATGCAAGTTGAAGAAGGCTCTGTATGGATTGAAGCAAGCTCCTAAAGCTTGGTATGGAAGGATAGATAGCTTTTTGACGAGCTTGGGCTTTACCAAAAGTAAAGTTGACCCTAACCTTTACTTTAAGGTCATGGATGATGAACCTGTCATATTATTGTTGTATGTGGATGATTCATTTCTAACAAGAAATGAGAAACAGATGAATTTGAGATGAATGACCTTGGATTGATGCACTATTTTCTAGGCCTGAAAGTATGGAAGAACCCAGAACGAATCTTTCTCAACCAGGGAAAGTATGTTGTGGAAATCCTAAAAAGATTTGATATGTTGGAATGTAAAGCCATGGCCACACCCATTGATACCAACATAAAGTTGCTGGCTGATGAATAGTCAAAGTTAGTGGATGTGACTCGGTACATACAAATTATTGGGCCGTTGATGTATCTGACTAATACCAGGCCAGATATATGATTTGTTGTGAACACCCTGAGTCAGTATCTAGTTGAGCCTAGACATGTTCACCCGGTAGTTGCAAAGCATGTGATGAGGTACCTGAAAGGTATGATAGACTTTGGTCTATACTATGTTGGAGATCTTGACTACAGATTGTATGGTTATAGATGCACATTGGGCTGGAAGTGTCTCAGACAAGAAGAGCACCTCAGGTGGTTGTTATTGTCTGGGATCCGCCATGATCTCATGGTTTAGCAGGAAGTCGTCCAGTGTTGCTCTCAGCACAGCTGAAGCAGAGTATATAGCACCTTGTTCTGCTTGTTGTGAAGCCATATGGCTTAGAAAATAGATGTCAAGTGTATTGGACCTAGAGTTGGATACCACGGTGATTCTATGTGACAACCAGAGTTGTATAACGATGACGAAGAACCCAGTGTTCCATGACAAATCAAAGCACATAGAAATACGGTATGTTTACATACAAGATATGGTACAGAAGGGAGCTATAAAGCTCCAGTATGTGAGCATTGATGAGCAAGTTGCTGATGTGTTCACTAATCCTCTGTCTTGAGTAAAGATTGAGTACTTTCGTGACAAGCTTGGTGTGGTTCGAAAGGACTTTCCTCGAAAGGGGGAGCAGTGATGATGATGTTGCAATGGGATTGTATCATCCCTAGACATTAGTCCTAAAGTGATACGTGGACTTTTGTCTCCATGATCTGGTTGGGATTGTATCGTCCCTAGACATTAGTCCTAAAGTGATCTGCAGACTTATGTCTCTATGATGTGCTTGGGATTGTATCATCCCTGGACATTAGACCTAAAGTGATCCGCAGACTTTTGTCTCCGTGATGTGGTTCGGATTGTATCATCCCTAGACATTAGTCCTAAAGTGATCTGCATACGTTTTACTCTATGATGTGGTTGGGGTTGTATCATCCCTGGACATTAGTCCTAAAGTGATCCTCAAACTTTTGTCTCAGTGATGTGATTAGGATTGCATCATCCTTGGACTTATGTACTAAAGTGAGAGGTATTGATCATCTCGTAATTGGATCATGTGTGTTGCAGGTTATGTTGTTGCAGATGATGTTGTTGTTGATCAAAAGATCAAGTGTTGCTGTAGACGATCGAGTGATCGAGTGCTGCAGAAGATGAAGACTCGGTGTTGTAGAAGATTACACTCCAGTAATGAAGATATTGAAGATGTTCCAGTTGTTTATGTTGAAGAAAACTTCCAATGATTTATAGATGTATCACCTTGATGTTGTTGATGATGCTCTCTCTCCTTGCTCCTACAGTTGATGTTGTTGTTCTCATTAGAATACCCTTCTCGTTAGGGAGGAGTGTTGAAATATTGTAACTTTGAAGAATATTCTATTGTAATTTATTCGGAGATGTTTTATTCCTTCGTCGGGATGTTATTACTGTATTTGGTCATCATAGAGTCATGAGGTAAAACCTCCCTTGTAAGTCGGGTCGATAGAACCCTCCAGAAAGTAATATTATATTGTTTTGAGTCTTCCTAGGTAAGTCGGCCCAGCGAAGTTTGTTGGGGCCGACCTAGTTAGTGAAAAAGTCAAGTGGAAGATAAAGTATAAATAGGAGTGATGTGCTCCTCATTTGGACACACTCACTTGTGTAATTCGCATAGGAGAGAGAGAGAGAGAGATATGCAAGGAGAAGGAGCACTTGTTTGGGGTTTTGTCTTTGTACTTTTGATCATCTATATTGAGGAAGTTTTGTTGGGTTTTCTTCCCCTAGAGTGTTTCCTAGGATAAATTTGTGTCTATCTTGTGATTGGGTTTCTTTCAGAGATCCTGTATATGTTATTGTTGTGAAATTGAATTGAATACTAATGTTATCTATCTTAGCATATTGAATCTTAACATAGTTCAAGACCAATTGAGATGTAGCGTGATTACAAAAAGCAGAAGTTCATATGCATCCCTGGTGGTGTTAGTTCGAAAAAAATTGGGTTTTCTAGACTGTGTATTGACTACATATGACTAAACAAGATAACAATTAAGAACAAGTTTCCCATTCCTTTCATATACGATATGTTGTACAAACTTCCTAGAGCGAAGTATTTCTCCAAGTTAGATTTGAGATTAGGTTACTACCAAATTAGGATAAGATTAGAAGATGTGGCTAAACTACTTTTCGAACTCATGGACACTATGAGTTCATATGCATCCCTGGTGGTGTTAGTTCGAAAAAAATTGGGTTTTCTAGACTGTGTATTGACTACATATGACTAAACAAAATAACAACTAAGAACAAGTTTCCCATTCCTTTCATAGACGAGATGTTGTACAAACTTCATGGAGCGAAGTATTTCTCCAAGTTAGATTGGAGATCAGGTTACTACCAAATTAGGATGAGATTAAAAGATGTGGCTAAACTACTTTTCGAACTCATGAAGGACACTATGAGTTCAAAGTAATGTCTTTTGGACTAACTAACAATCCAGCCACCTTTCAAGCAACAATGAATGAACTATTTTGGCCCTATCTAAGGAAGATTGTACTAGCCTTTTTTATGACATTCTCATATACAACAAAACTTGGAAGGAACATCTAAAGCATTTGGGACAAGTACTCACTTTGGTTGTTGGAAGAAAATCAATTTTATGCAAAAATGTTGAAATGCACATTTGCAACAACAACAAAAAAGTAGATTATCTTGGTCATGTGAAATCCAAGGAAGGTGTCAAGCTAAACCCAAGTAAGATCAAGGAAATCATAGAATGGCCCCAGCCTAATAACATATCCAAGCTAAGAGGATTTTTTGGCCTAACAAAGTACTACCAAAGATTCATCCAAAAATATGCTCATGCAACCGCTGGCTTAATAAATCTTTTAAAGAAAAATTCATTTCATTGGAATGGCAAAGCTAAATAGTGTTTTGAAGCATTGAAGAAAAATATGTCCTCAACACCAATATTAGCAACTCCAAATTTTACAAAACCGTTTGTAATTGAGTGTGATGCTCCAGGGGGATAGGGGCAGTTCTAATGCAAGAATGCCATCCAATAAAATTTGAGTTGAAAATTCAATAAGAGAGAATGCTTGAGATTTATTTATGATAATAAAATGCTTGCCATTTTACATGCATTAGCAAAATGGCAACAATACCTTTTAGGGAGAAAATTTTAGATACGTACGGATCACAATAGTCTTTAATATCTTCTACAACAAAAAACGTTGTCAACAGAACAGCAGAAATGGATAGAAAAAATTGCCACCTTTGATATGGATATAATACATAAGAAAAGGAAGAACAATATAGTAGTCGATGCTCTTCCACGAAAAGATGAAGAGGGAATTCACATGAAGCTTCAGTTAAAGTTCCTGAATGGTTGGATGAAATCTGATGCGAGTACACCAAGGGACCCTGAAACATGTTCCATAATCAATAATCCAAGCCAGATTACGAAATTTGAATGGAAGAATGACATCCTTTGGTATAAGGGGAGAATTCATCTAATCCCAACATCAAGATTTAGGTCTAATGTTTTAAAGGAGTCCCATGACTCACTAGCTACAGGGCATATAGGTTTTTTTTTAATCTTACTATAATGCAAGACAATCCTTCCTTTGGAAGGGGATGAATACGGATATTCAATTCAAAAATATGTAGCAGAATTTGATAAATGCCAAAGAAACGAAAGTGAAAATGCTGCAACTCCATCCCCTCCACATCCCAAATAAAAAATGGGAAGAAATTTCCATGGATTTTATTGAAGGCTTATCCATGTCAGAAGGGAAAGATAAAATCCTTGTAGTGTTTGATCGACTAACCAAGTATGCACATTTTATGGGTGTGAAGAAAACCAATTCAGCAAAACGAATTGTTGAAGTATTCTACAAAAATATCTACAAGTTACACAGCTGCTCAAATATCATTGTCAATGATAGGGATGCAAATTTTAAAATAAGTTTCTGGTCCCTTAACATGAGTTCATATTACCACTCCAAATAGACGGTCAGATAGAAATTGTCAATAAATGCTTGGAATCCTACCTTTGTTGTTTTGTAACTGATAAGCAGAATAAGTAGCTCCAACGGTTGCACCTTGCAAAATGGTGATATAACTCTACATACCACACATCGGCTAAAATGACTCCTTTTCAAGCTTTGTATGGGTATGAACCTCCCAAGTGGAAGGATTTTGCCCAAAGTGATACAAAGGTTTCAACAGTAAGAAGTCAACTTGATGAAAACCAAAAAGTAATCCAAATACTCAAGGATAACTTAACAATTGCACGATACAATATGAAGCAGCAAGCAGACCATCATAGAACAGAGAGAGAATTTGAAGTTGGAGACTGGGTGCTTGTGAGACTCCAACCATACAAACAATTATCTCTTAAGCAATAAGGAAAAAACAAGTTAGCTCCCAAGTTTGATGGTCCATACCGAATGAACAGGAAGATAGTAAAGCGGCATATAAATTGGGCTTACCAGACAAAAGTCATATCCATAACATTTTCCTTGTGTCGTGTCTCAAGAAAATGTTGGGGTGGAAGCAATCAGTACAAATGGAACTTCCTATATCGGATGATGAAGGAAGTCATCTTAGAGTCAAAAGCAATCATTGCTACCGGGGAAAAGAGAATACATTTTAGAATAATCATGGACTATCTCGTTGAGTGGAAAAACCTTCAAGAAGAAGACACATCTTTGGAGACAGAGAAGTTTCCTCAACAATACCCTACATTACCTTTTTGCTTTGAGGACAAAGCATCTCAAAAAGGGGAGGGCAATACTATGGTCATAAAAAGATAGGGATAATTAATAAACCATAATATAATAATGAAGTGAAAGACAAATAATAAATAATAAGAAAAAAACCAAATAAAGATTAATTATGTTCCGCTTCACTCGTAAAAAGATTACTAACAATAAACTTGAAGATTTCATGTTTTAAAAATCCCTTTTATCATGTTTAGAAAAGAAGCATTATACAAATTAGACATCAGCATCTCCAATGAAATATTGAACTCTATGTTATATCCATTTTATGTTTTATCTTGAGACAGAATGCTCTTAAAAGAAAGCTGGAATTTAAATACTTGCATACACAAAAATAATCAAAATGAAGAGAAAGATAAAACAAATCTGAAGCTCGTAACACATACCTCCAATTGCATCTGCATGAGAATGAGTAATTATCACGGCATCTAGATATCTCAACCTGCAAGAACCAACACTTTAGATGAATCCAAACAAAATATCAATATAAACTGGTAACAAAGTATTATCAATCAAATAGCTAAGCAAGGTTCTGCCAAACTAGGAGACTAGGGAACTGTCATGTTTCCTATGAAATAATTTCCACTACTGTAAAAACCATGATATCCATGCCATTAAAAACCTCTCCCAAGAAAACTTTAACTATGTCTTTCTATTAGGGAAGCCCAAAAGCCAGTGACCTGAACTTGAGCAAGAAATCTATCTTGCTCCACCAGTCCTCGTCAACCAACTCTCTATGCGCCATACTTCACCTCTCTGAATTTGGTTGTCTCCTCTGAGCATAAATATTACTAAACACAATAGTCACTAATGAAGATTTAATGTCAACAATTTGGCACAACATTATAAACTTTGAGGCATATCTTTTCGCAACAACTTTCAACAACTCCAATTTGGAGCACATTGTTTGAGACTGTTGGTGCTTGATTATGAATATTATAATTTCCCTAGGTTGCCCTTTGAGCTCTTTAATCTATGGAGCTCTAACATAGTGGAGTACATGTCTTAGGAGGATTGGTTGGACTGTTGGAGTCTTTGGAGACTTGTAGGATGAGCATTAGACACATCTCATGGTGCACCCTTGCTTATGGGCATCACCTAGAGCTTGACATGTGTACTCTTGGAGTGTAGCAATCCACATGTGTGAACCTGCATGTGTTATTGTAGGTTGTTAGCAAGGGCTAAGCCCCACATATGTATTTTTGGCCTCCCTTATCTCTCATGTATATAGGAAGGAGAAAGTCCTTCCATTCATCATCATCATATTCTTCTCTTTGTACTTGTCTTCTTGGAGTGATTGGCTAGGGTTCATGAGGAAACCCTAGGAGAAATTATACAAAGGAAGGAGGATGTCTTTGTTGGAGCTTGCTCTTGTGAGATGCTCGGGATTGTTCTTGTGAGTGAAATGTTGGAGATCATCATTCATTCTTATCACTCTTGTTTTAGAGATGTGACTAGAAGGAGCACACCACTTCTCCTCTCTCTTTTGGATATTCTTATGTACTTGATCACTTTCTCTCTCTCTCTTGGACTCACTAGGTTTTCTTGGACTTTTTGGAGCATCTTGAAGACTAGGGTTAGGAATCATCCCTTGGAGATTTTGGAGATTATGGTTTGAGATGAAACCATAGGTTATACTTATTGAACTGAAGAAGAAGAGGAGGCATCCTACCTATTGGTGATTGTAGTGTCGAGAGGTCTCCTCAAACAAGTCGGCCTCAAAGAAGATAAACAATAATCAATTATTATTATTTATGAAGACAAGTCGGCATCATCAAGTGCACAAGTCGACCCCTAATCAAAAGTGAAAAGGCAAACATGAAAAAGTATAAATAGGAAGGACGCCTCACTCATTCTCACCAAGCAATTCGTTCCACATCTGTTACATAAGTGTGCAAGAGAGAAGGACGGAGGATAGAAGAAGAAGATTATTTTCTCTGGGTTTCTTATTTTCGGGATTATTCTTATATATGGTTACCCTTATACCTAATGTACTTTGTATCTTGTCTGAATATCTACAGAAGAAATGGTTTTCTTCCCTTGTGTAGAAGGGTTTCCCAAGATAAAAATCTACGTCTTTGTGTTTCTGTGCATGGTTAGCTTTCAGTGATCCTTATTTATTTTCCACTGCAAATAATGGTTGAAATTATACTGCTATATTAAAATCTAGCATCGTATCAGAACAGTGTTGAAAGAAGCCATTGTCGGAAACTAGGGCTTCCAAGTTTGGACCCTTCTCTACATAGATCAACTTGAAAAGAGCACTTGTGAAACTCGTCTTAGGAGGGTGCACTTATCTATGGAGCCAAATTTCAGTTTGGTGAATTTTCAATTTTTGACCTAATTTCAGTCGGGGTCAAGAACTAGGGCTTCCTGCTTTAAGCCTTTCTAACCACATATTGGGTTTGACCTTAGCATTCTCCAATCCTCCCTAGGAGGGCGCATGTATCTGTGGAATCAAGTTTCTCAATTTCCAAACTTCAATTTTGACCTAGCTCCTGCTAGGGTGTCTAGATCAGATTTCAGTTTCCAGCTTGTAGTCATAATGAACAATGATAAAGATGGAAGATTAGGACCAATTCCAGAACAGGAAAAGAAGAAGGATCTTTCACATGTTCAGTGCTTCAAATGTGAAAAGCACGATCACTATGCCAGACAATGTTGCTTGTTGAAGAAGAGAAAGCAACATCCCTCAACTGCTGATATTGATGTAGAGACTCCACAGAAAAGCTCAAAGAATGCAGATAATTATAAAGTAGAGTTCTTCTTTCTTTCTGCTTTCTCAGGTATTGTTCCTACCAACAGTGAAACTTGGTTAATAGATAGTGGTGCCTCTAGACATATGACAACTTATAGAGAGTATCTTACAGATTTGGTAGAGAAAGAGCCTCATCTACGATTTGTACTTGGAGATGATACCATATATACTATGAAGGGAGTTGGGGCCACTTCCTTCCAGTTAGACTCTAGTGATCTTAAAGAAACATTGAAAGAAGCTCAGATTATGGGGACTCCCAAGAGGGATACCAAAGAGATTTTGTAGCTATTTAGCTATGGTGAGCAGTATCAATGTGCCTGAACCATCTTTTTATGAGCAGACAAGAGGCGAACAGGTCTAGAGAGATGTCATGGTGGAAGAGTATGCTTCCATCATGAAGAATGATGTTTGGGAGGTTGTGCCAAGACCTGAAGGGAAGTCAGTAGTGACTTCCAAGTGGCACTATAAGATTAAATATGCTACAGACGATAGCATTGAGAAGTGCAAAGCTAGGTTTGTGGCGAGAGGGTTCTCATAGGTTGAGGGAATTGACTGTGATGAGACTTTTGCTCTTGTTGATAGGTACGCTTCGATCAAAGCAATGATCTCCATTGCAACAAAAATCGGCTGGAAAATTCACCAAATAGATGTGAAGACAACATTTCTGAATGGGCTCATAGAGGAGGAAGTGTACATTGAGCAACCAGAGAGTTTTGAGGTTCATGAGAGAGATTCTCATGTGTGTAGGCCGAGGAAAGCCTTGTATGGTCTGAAGCAAGCTCCAAGAGCTTGGTATTCAAAGATAGATGCCTATTTGCACCAGATGGGTTTCCGGAAGAGCGAGGTTGATCCCAACCTATACTTTAATGTAGTCAATGGGGATCCTCTCATTCTAGTCTTGTATGTCGATGACTTGTTTATTACAAGAGAGAAGAGACTCATTAGTAACTGCAAGAAAGATCTTGCTACAGAGCTCCAAATGAAAGACATCGGGATGATGCATTATTTTCTGGGTATGGAAGTGTGGCAAGAGGATCGGCATATATTTCTAGACACGACAAATATGCAATAGACATTCTGAAGAGATTTCAGATGGAGGATTGTAGAGCAAGGACCACACCTATGACAACCAACTGGAAGAAACTAGTGGTTTCTGAGGGAGAGTTGGTTGATCCAACTAGGTATCGTCGATTGATTGGATGGTTGATGTATTTGGTCAATACTAGACCGGATATGTGCTATGTAGTCAACACCTTGAGTCAGTATATGGTGGAGCCCAGGAGTGTGCACTAGGTAGCAACACAGCACGTGCTCAGGTACCTTAGAGGTACTGTAGACTATGGTCTAAACTATGAGAGAAGGGATGGAATAGAGATGATCAGTTATACGAATTATGACTGGGCAAGTAGTGCAGTGGATAAGAAAAGCACCTCTAGCTGTTGTTTTAGCTTGGGTTCGGTAGTTGTGTCGTGGTTCAACATGAAAGAAAAGTCAGTGGCACTCAGTTCTGCAAAGGCAGAATATATGGTAGCGAGCCTAGTTATTTGTGAAGCTATTTGGCTTCGCAAGATGCCGGTAAGTTTATTTAATCTTCAGTTGGAGCCAACTATGGTCTAAAGTATCAGATAAGGGTTGGAATAGAGATGATCGGCTATAGGAATTCTGACTGGGCAAGTAGTGCAGTGGATAGGAAAAGCACCTCTGGGTGTTGTTTTAGCTTGGGTTCGAGAGTTGTGTCGTGGTTTAGCAGGAAACAAAAGTCAATGGCACTCATTTCTGCAGAGGCAGAATATATGGCAGCGAGTCTAGCTAGTTGTAAGTTGTTTGGCTTCCCAAGATGCTAGTAAGTTTATTTGATCTTCAAATGGAGCTAACTGTGATCTACTGTGATAATCAAAGTTGCATGAAACGCACAGAGAATCCAGTATTTCAATAGGTCCAAAGCAAATTGAGATCAAATACCATTTCATTCGAGATCATGTTCAAAAGGGCACAATTCAACTTCAATATTTGTCTACAGATGAGCAGATAGCGAACATTCTCACAAAGTCGCTTGGGATAAATAAGTTTGTTTATTTCAAGGACAAGATGGGAATGGTATATAACACTTTCCTCATTAAGAGGGACTGTTGAAAAGTTAAAAAGGAAAGATGCAAAAGTGTAATTTTCCATGACTGAAATTAGGGTTTTGAAACCCTAATTAGGGTTTGGTGACCTAATTTCACAGTGACTTATAAAAGGAAATCGAGAGGTAATTGTTACAAATCTTTTTGTGTGCAATGTGTTCATCTTCACAATGAGTCCATTCAATGTGTGCAAAGAGAGAAGTGTGCACTCTTGAGAGAGGGGGGTGCACTTCTTGAAGAGAGGAGCTCAGATCTGAGATAGATTTGGCACATCCGTTTGAGACAGAGGAGGCATTTCATTCCAACTATGCGAGAGATCATCTCACAGGATTTCCTCAAGTATTGAGAAGCAAAGACAAGAGGGCGCATTCACTGGGATAGTTAAGACGTCTTCACCAGCTACGGAACATGTGTGATAGTTGGGGGCATAGATCCGGAAGCTAAAACAGTTAAGGGAGCATGGGATCTTCCATCAGAGTTTGAGGAGGACTCACAGCAACCTCTACCAGAGATTGACTGAGGCAGAACCAGAGGGGCGCACTTCCAAGCAGAGAAGGTGCAGAGAAGGCGCAGTTGTATAGTTGGGGACGTCATTCAGAGATTGAGGACGTAGATCTTCATCCAACAATGTTGGGCAATGAAGAAGGGCAGAGGGAGCATATCTTCAGAGATTAGAGAGACAGTGGTGCTACCAAAGATTAGCAGTGAGTGTTCAGAGATTCAAAGTTAGAGCAAAGAGTTGGGGAGTATTCCCCAAGAGCAGCAGTTGCAGCTGCATGCAGTTCTAGGGCTTTGGCCCATCATGTTCTCTTTTTGTATTTCTGAATATTGATTGTGCGAGAGCTCATTTCATAAGATTTCCTCAAATATTGAGGAGCCGAGTCAAGAGGGCGCATTTACTGGGATAGTTAAGACGTCTTCACCAACTAGGGGACACGTGTGATAGCTGGGGGCGTAGATCCGGAAGCTGAGACAGCTAAGGGAGCATGGGATCTTCCATCAGAGTTTGAGGAGGACTCATAATGATCTCTACCAGAGATTGATTTTGGCAGAACCAGAGGGGCACACTTCCAAGTAGAGAAGGTGCAGAGAAAGCGCAGTTGTATAGCTGGGGATGTCATTCAGAGATTGAGGACATAGATCTTCATCTGACAATGTTGGGCAGTGAAGAAGGGCAAAGGGAGCAACTCTTCAGAGATTAGAGAGACAGTAGCGCTACCAAAGATTGGCAGTGAGTGTTCAGAGTTAGAGCAGAAAGTCAGGGCGTATTTCCTAAGAGCAACAGTTGCAGCTGCATGCAGTTCTAAGGCTTTGGCCCATCAGGTTCTCTTTTTGTATTTCTGAATATTGATTGTACTCTCTCTATTATTTTGCTCAAGCTCGAGATTGAAGAAAGCCCCATAGATGTTGGTTTTTCCCTTCTGGGTTTTCAGGGTAAATCTGAGTTTTTAATGTGTGACTGCCATCAGTATTAGAAGTTGGAGAGATCTCATGTGCTACTGATTATAGTCTTGACTATATGCTTATGTGATTTAAGATTAAGTTTTATATATCTGGGATTAGAGAGATCTATAGCCGTGTTGAGATCTTGGTTTTCTAGAGCGAGTGCAAACCTCTATAAAATCTACAAGCACATTTACATTGACTAAATGTTTCACTAAATTCTAGAAATTACATGTGCAACTTCATTTTACTTGCAATATCTTTTCCCTTGCACTAATATTGAGATGATTTTCACATACTTTGATAATTATGGATCAATGTCTATGTTTAAGTTGTTTATATTCATGTTAAACACTTGCCATAAATCTAGAATCTTTATTTAAATCCTTGAGTGGCACCTTCCTTCAAAGTTTTCTCAAGCCAGGCCTCACCTTGGGATAAGAACTTGTGTTTTAAATATCTTATTTGGATAACTTGCTTCATGTATTTTTAGTTTTGGATCATTTCTATTTTGTAGTGAATAAACCCACTCCTTAACCACATAATTGGCAATTCATTGTGAGTTTATCGTTTCTGTAATATATTTACATTTCCAAAATTGATGATCTTTATGACTTCTATTGTTTAAGTTGATCAATTGTTCAAGTTGACATATATAATCTTTTAAGTATTTTCATTCAAACGTTTGATTTATTTAGCATTTTTATAACCTGACGCATCCAAGCATTATTTGGGGAAATTGACTTTGGTTTAATCAAACACATCTAACTAAGTTACAATCAATCCCCCTTAGCTCTCTTCAATAAATCACCACCTAATCAACCATAGGGAAACCCCCCTTGACCTTGAGAGCTGGTCAAAAGTACGGGAACTTAGCACTGAGGTGACAGTGGTGCTTGTTATCACATATTCTTGAGATGGAACATATCTCTCATTTTGCTAGAGCAGACTCCAGTCATTCGTAGTCCTTACATCTGAGGCAATACTTTTTTGAGAGGATTTCAATAGTTGGATGATTTATATCATTATTGGGCAGCTAGATCATTCAGGGGCATAGCAACAAAGGGGCTAGCCTAGTCATTATTGAGCCCTCTTCATGATCTCCCTTGTCAGACATTTCAAACCTTGGTACAATGTGCCTTCAAGATCAGTTATCTAATTGGATCTTATCTTTCCTTGCCATTCAAAGTCAACAAAGTTAGTACAGTCATTATTGGGCAGCTAGATCATTCAGGGGCATAGCAACAAAGGGGCTAGCCTAGTCATTATTGAGCCCTCTTCATGATCTCCCTTGTCAGACATTTCAAACCTTGGTACAATGTGCCTTCAAGATCAGTTATCTAATTGGATCTTATCTTTCCTTGCCATTCAAAGTCAACAAAGTTAGTACAGATGGATTACAATTTGCAGCTGCAACTCAGAGCACGTATATGGCAAACGTATATTATTGAATTCACAATTCTTATAGATAGACTGACTATGTTAGACTTTGTTATGCATTGGTGATCATGTGGATTTCTCTGGTTGTTATTAGTAGGACTTGTACTTGGAGTGATATAGGTGCATTAGTGGTAGCTTCGTATGCATGCTCTTGTTTGAGTTAATTGCCTATGTAATATATAGATCAATTCCCTCTACTTATCTCCATACTTGGTCTTATTCCACTTATCCATCTCATCCTCTTCATTTCATAACCCTTTGACTTGGACATGACTGATGAACTTGGGGACCTACCCCTCTATGACCTATTTGATTGGATCGCCTCCATCTTTTCCCCGATTGTCTCGGCTCTGGAGTGTGTGGCAAAGTCTATAAACGCGCTGATCTTTCTCTACTTGTAGCTCAAGTGGATTGAGTGTGGTAAGGTAGGCCTAGTCACCGAAAGTGTATGCCCTACATTCAAAACAAGTGCTCCCAACCTTGAAATTAGTTAGTGGTTGGAAGGGTAAGTACTTCTCCTTTGTATGAGGCTTAAGCCTATTTGCCCCTAAAAAGGCATTATTGAGGAAACTCCGTTAGGACTATCGACGCTCACTAGCAGCGGAGCTAAGGCCGTGTCATAACGAGGGCCCAGAAGCCTATCCCCGGTCGGTACCTTTTAGTCACTAGCTAACTAAAGGAATGCAAAAATGAAAATGCGCTTCAAAGAAATACCCAAAGAAAGAAAACACAAAGTGAAAATTAAAATAAAAAGTCAAAGCAAGTGTGAAATGAAATGCAAAGTTGAAATTGAATAAAAGGGGGCTTGGTAGAGTCAAAAGGGTGCCTTCTAAGCACTTCATCCATTTGTGAGACATACCACTTCCCTAGTGTTCGCTATTCCAACAAATGTCATAGAGGCCCCTAGTTTTCCACTTTCTCCAAAGGTAAATTGAGATTTCCTAAAGTCAACCCACACTTTGACCAAGCCTATGATTGTCATTTACTCCATTTCACCCATGAGGGAGGATTGATCTATCCATTACGTTGTGTAATTAATTTGAGTAGGAGTATGTATGTAAAACTAGTTGCTTGTCTTATATTGCACTAGGTAATTGTCTTACTTTTGTTGTTTTTGAGTTGGTCGCCATTGTATTAGCATAACTTAACATTTAGTCATTTATCAATATTATTGATGATAAGTGCACTAACACCTCTTGCAGGCTTCAAACATGATTATGTATTTATATTAAGCTATGGTCAAATTTTGACCAAAGTTTGACGTTTTGACTTGGTCCTGTTAAATTTGACCTGATTTATTTCAGATCTGAATTTAGCTTCTTCTCAACACCAATACACATAGATCCACAAAATATTAAACATATAGAAGCAAATAGATCACATTCACATAAAACACAAATTTACCCTGGGGAAACCCTCAAAAGGGAGAAAACCCCTAGCAAAAGATCTTTCTTTTATAAAGTAATAAGCTTGCAGGAAATACAATCAAACACCGAGAGGCGCTACCATACATCAAAGAGAGAAAGGACGGTAGGAGACCTTTTTCATGTGTTGATTGTTAAATCTAAGCAAGTACCTGTAGATCTGACTTCCCAAAGACTTCTGGTTGCTTCCTTAAATCAATGCTCGACTAGATTATGGTTGGAACCCTGTAGATCTGGTAAATAACTTGTAGATGTGATAAATAACTTGCATATCCAATGAATAACTTGCAGATTCGATCAATACAATAGATCTGATCTGAAAACTATAGATCTGCACTTATATGTTGTAGATTTGCACTTGGACAATGTAGATCTGCACTTGAATAATTTAGATTTGCACTTGATGTTGTAGATCTGGACTTGATTAATGTAGATCTCAGCTTGAATGTGCATCTCAAATCGTCCTCTTGTCCTTTCTTTTTATGGTTTCTTCTATCCTTCTAGAAGCTTCCAGATCTTATCTTCTTGTTGGGATTAGTCAAACTTATGGAAGCCCCATTCTAGTCTTACTGATTGGGAGCAATCCTTTCTTAAACTAGATACACAAAGCAAGAGCAAGCAACTGAAACCAAAATTATTTTTCTCAAAAATTAAAATAAAACCTAGGGGGACCTAACACATGTCCATATGACTCAATATTAATGTCTAGCATGTTTATAAACATTGACACATAGACTCTAATAATGAAACAGAAAAAGTTTGTTTCTACAAGAAAATCCAACGTAAGTAAGATAGAAACTCCATAAATGGATAAATATATAAAATGAATAATTGAAAAGTGATGATTTACAATTACATTGCCTTGGGATTTATAAGCCATTTGGCGCCTTTTTGAATATAAGTCGTGTCTTTTGACTTTTCATAAATATTTAATTAATTGCTTCTTCATTAGTAATTAATAATTATTAATATTAATTTTATATTAATACTAATAATTAACATTAATATTTAATATTATTAATTATGGTATGTTATATATCTTTTATATAACATTGCGTTCCCCTTAGAGAAGCTTTGTCCTCAAAGCTTAGAGAAGACAAGGCTTACATCTGATTTTTTCTTGAACGATCATCTATAGACCCTTTATTTTGACACTTGATGAAATGGGACGATACGAATTATGAATTACAAAGAAGAAATGTCGCATCGTTGTTGATGTGGTCCATCCGAGATCTATCTTCATCGGAGCTATTTGATGGCTTTATGGGGTGGTTCTTCTTGTTTGTTGCTTCGTAATATTTTTTTTTTTTTGTCAAAGTCTTCAAAATGCTTTGGTGTGAGGCTTCTTCAAATGCTTCAAGGAGCGATGTCTTCTTAACTTGTAGGCTTCAACCATTATAGATTAGGCTTCTAAAATTCTTATATTTCCAAACTTCAAGGATCATGTACAGGCTTCTCCAAAGAGTGCTCAATCCATAAGCATAGGGTTCTTTCATATGCCATGTTCATCAAATATTGCATGGGGTTCTATGTTCAAGGGTTTGCATATCAAGCCACATCAAGATCCAAGAAGCATGTCATCATCAACTTCAAGGGCTTTATCAAAGGAGCTTCAAGGACCACATATCATCTAGCTATGGCATTATGAAGGCTGCACCATCAAATTCGAGAACCAACAAGTGTGGGTCCAAAGACATCTTCAGGGGTTCTTCATCCACCTTGACCACACCAGGAGACCTACAGGGGTCAAGAATCAAGATATCACCTGTGGGAATGCTAGGTCTTCTTCTGGGGTACCATGACATCATCATAGCATGAATGACCACAGAATGGGTCATTAATGCTTCTCCAATCCATCTAGGGATTCTCCATCGTCCACAAAGGTTTCACCACCATCTCCAGGGTCTTCAACACCATCAGCAAGGTCTTCAACATCTTTAGCAAGGTGGTGGCTACAAGATCAAGTCTTGTGGGTACAAGGACCTTGTCAACTGGGTACAAGGTGCTTTAAGGTACAAACCCACTCTATAAGGGATCCAAGGTACTGCAGGTAGGACTTGGTGGCATCAATGATGACCTTATGGGGCTACTACAAGTGTTGGCATCAATAACAATTTCATCAACATATTTGATGTTTTTGTTTGTCTGATAACATAACTATTCTGTGTATGTTCATTTTGACTCTGTCATTGGTCAAAATGACGTTTATAATTGGGGTGTCGATAAGGAGTTTTTGTTGTTTGTTTTTCTGCAAGGTTGACTTCCTTTTGAACTGTGATGAAGACTGAATTTGTGTTTATTTCTTCTTTCTCAACTTGAATTTGTTTTCCGGAAAGTTTGGATGCTTTCCTTCTAAATTTGTGCTACTTTGTTCTCTAGTAGATTGTTACTACTCTGAATCTTCTCGAACCCATCGGCGTGAGACTTTTTGTCCTCTCTTAACTTCTCGATTTGTTCCTCTAGTTCGTGATTAAGATTTCTTAGGTGTCGGTTTTCTTCCTCTTTTTCTAATATTCTTCCTTCGAGATCTTCATTGGAAGGTTCTGTCTTCCAACTATGTTTCAGCTTTTGTTATGAATTTTTAGTCGAAATAGTTCTTCGGTATTGCTTGCCAAATTTTCTTAATTTCCAGCTGGTGTGCCCTTTTATTGTCGTCATAATTTTGTTTGAGTTCTTTCATATGCTGTTGATGCTGACATATCTCTGATTCTTGACTAACTATCTTTCTCTGGCCTTGCGTCAACTCATTATCTTTGTCCATGATGATCCTGTTTAAACATTTTATTTCTTCTTCTAATTCATCAGTGCTTCTACAAGCTTTTTCTTTGTCATTTTTAGATCTTTTGATTTTGTCTTCAAGGTCTTGATTGCAATTTTTTAAATGTGATATTTTTTATCTTTATCTGACAGCATTTGCTTGAGTTCTTCATTATCTTTTTGTGACCAATGGTGTTTCTGCTCCCATATTTTGCTTATGGTTTCCTGACTTGCAAACTCAAATTGTAGATGATGATAGTTTGCTTTATAATGCTCTAACTTGCTTAGTACTGCTTGTAATTGTAATTGTAATTGTAATTATGATTTTGCGAGCGCCATAAGTCAATGTCTGGACGAAAACTTGATCTTCCTTGACTTGATTTTTTTTAAGTACTTATTGATGATAAGTAGTCTTTGACTTCTTTTCTTCGATAATAGCAAACACAAGGTGTAAGAATACAATGTAATCATTTAATTCTTCCTTTGCCGTCTTTTTATTTCAATAATTGTAATAATACAATTATTAAATAATAATCGTTACTATTTAAAAAAAAAAAATTAGGGAAGGGTTTTATGGTTTGAAATAATAATGATATATATTATTATAAATAACAATATAAATAGATATTATTAAATATAACAATACTATTATTAGTTTTTGAATTGGGTCGTAGATCTAAAGAATATTATAATAATTATTTCCAAATAAAAATGGAAGGTGATGCAGATTGCAGGCGGAAGGAGTGAGTGTAGTGCAGTGGTGGAGCACGACGTGGAGGTGTGGCCGGGTAGTGGTGGAGCGCGACGTGGAGGTGTGGGCAGGCGTAGGATGAGCAACAAAGAAGAGAGCGACGGGCGATGAAGAATGGGAAACGGTAAAAGGAGAAAGGGAGATGGAGCGTTGGGAGTGTTGTCACGTGTGCAGGGAGTGGGCAGAAGAGTTGGAAGAGGGAAACGACGACGTGAGCAAGTGCGCGGTGTTAGAGTGATTGTTAAAATTCCATATGCAAAGCTAGATTATCAGCATTTAATTTCAATTTCATAACAAAAGCATATAGACAGTATCACAAGAACAACACAGATTTATCCTGGGAAAACCCTAAAGGGAAAAACCCAGCAAAAGCTTCCTCAATATAGATGCCCCAAAAAGATAAAAGGTAAAACCCAAAAAGACTGCTCCTTCTTCTCCAGCTATAGCTCTCTCTCTCTCTCTCTTATGCGCTACACAAGTGAGTGTGTGTGTCTCAAATGAGGAGCGCCTCCCTCTATTTATATTCTTTCGTTCACTTAATATTTGACTCAGTTATGTAGGCTCGAGTAATCCTAACTCAGTTATGTAGGCTCGAGTAACCACAACTGGGGTACTAATGACCCGACTTACAACGAAAGGGACTTCCTCATGACTTTTAGTAATTCTCCTGGTAAAAACATCGGCGTACAAAGAAATACAAGTGATTCTCCTGATAGGAGCATCGGGGACCACTAAAAATATATATTTAGAATATTCTTCGAAGTTACAATAATTCAACACTCCCCTTAACGAGAAGGGTATTCTACAACAACATCAACAACAACAACAGTAGGAGAGAGAGGGCATCATCAGCATCATCATCATGGTGATACATCTATAAATCATTGGAAGCTTTTCATCATCTTCAACATATAGTCTTCATCTTCAAACTTTAGCAGCAGCAACACTTTGACCGCTCGATTGACAACATCATTTCGATCAGCAACATCATCATCTGAACTTTCGATCAGCATCATCATCATCATTCTCTGAACTTTCGATCAGCATCATCATCATCATTCTCTGAACTTTCGATCAGCATCATCATCATCATACTCTGAACTTTCGATCAACATCATCATATTCTGAACTTTCGATCAGCAACATCATCATCATTACATTTTGCTCTTTTGATTAGCAACATCATCATCATCACATTCTGATCTTTCAATCAGTAACATCATCATCATCACACTCTGATCTTTCGATCAGTAACATCATCATCATCACATTCTGATCTTTCGATCAGAAACATCATCAGCAGCAGCAACAACCTGCAATCCTCAATACGAAGATGAAAGTCTTCAGATCACTTTTGGACTTAAAGTCCAGGGATGATGCAATCCCACCACATTCTCGACAACCGAAGTCACCGTATTCAATTACGGGATAATCACTCCCTATCACTTTAGGACTAAGTCCAAGGATGATGCAATCCTACCACGTTCTCGAGTACCGAAGTCACCGGATCCGTTCTGAACAAAAGTTCAAGGATGATACAATCCTACCACGTTCTCGAGTACCGAAGCCACAGGATCCATTCTGAACAAAAGTTCAAGGATGATACAATCCTACCACGTTCTCGAGTACCGAAGTCACCGAATCCGTTCTGAACAAAAGTTCAAGGATGATATAATCCTACCGCGTTCTCGAGTACCGAAGTCACCGAATCCGTTTTGAACAAAAGTTCAAGGATGATACAATCCTACCACGTTCTCGAGTACCGAAGTCACCGGATCCATTCTAAACAAAAGTTCAAGGATGATAAAATCCTACCACGTTCTCGAGTACCGAAGTCATCGGATCTGTTCTGAACAAAAGTTCAAGGATGATACAATCCTACCACATCCTCGAGGACCGAAGTCACCGAATCCGTTCTGGACAGATGTCCCGGGATGATACAATCCCTCTTCATTCACAAGGACCGAAGTCACCGGATCACTTTAGGACAAGTGTCCAGGGATGATACAATCCCACTGCTCCCCCTTTCGCCCCCTTTCGAGGAAGGTCTTTCCGAACAACACCAAGCTTGTCTTGAAAGTATTCAAACTTTATCCAGGACAGAGGCTTCGTCAACACATCAGCAACTTGTTCATCAGTACTCACATACTGGAGCTTTATGGCTCCCTTCTGCATCATATCTCGGATGTAGAAATACCGGATTTCTATGTGCTTCGATCTATCGTGGAACATTGGGTTCTTTGTCATCTTTATACAACTTTGGTTATCACATAAAATCATGGTAGTATCCAACTCTAGGTTAAATAAACCTGACATCAGCTTCTGAAGCCATATGGTTGCACAACTAGTAGAACAAGCTGCTATATATTCTGCTTCAGCCGTGCTAAGAGCAACACTGGACTGTTTCGTGCTAAACCATGAAATCATAGCAGATCCCATACTATAACATCCACCTGATGTGCTTTTCCTGTCTGATACGCTTCCAGCCCAATCTGCATCTGTATAGCCATACAATTTGTACTCATGGCTTCCATCATAGTATAGACCAAATTCTATAGTCCCTTTCAGATATCTCATCACATGTTTTGCAGCTATTAGGTGAACACGTCTAGGTTGAACTAGATACTGACTCAAGGTGTTCACAGCAAAACAAATGTCTGGTCCGGTATTTGTTAGATACATCAACGACCCAATAATCTGCTATATTGAGTCACATCCACTAACTCTGACGAGTCATCAGCTAACAACTTTAGGTTGGAATCCATGGGTGTGGCCATGGCTTTGCATTCCAACATATCAAATCTTTTCAATATCTCTACTGCATACTTTCCCTGGTTGAGAAAGATTCCTTATGAACTTTGCCATACTTCCAAACCCAGGAAATAATGCATTAACCCAAGGTCTTTCATCTCAAATTCTTCGGCGAGTTTCTTCTTGCTTTCCACAATTTGCTTCTTGCTTATCCTTGTGGAGCCTTCAGGAGCTCCATATCTTTCTGCTTCATGTATAATTTTTCTTGCCCAAGAAGGCTTTCTCTTCCGTGACATCTCCATTGTAGGAGGTTCTTGTGGTTTGCTCTTCAAGTACTTCATCTTCAGGGAGGGATGTATTCTCGACATTTCTGGGGGGGCACATCTTCCTCATATACTTCTTCGTGTTGATATTTTCTGGATCTCTTGAGAGCTGCTTCTTCATCAAATGTTACATCTCTACTGATTTCCATGTGATGGAATCCAGGAATGTAAATTCTAAATGCTTTGGACACTTCACAGTATCCAACAAATATTCCCTTCTTTCTGGAAGGGTCCAACTTGGTTCTTTTCTCTTTTGGTATATGAACATATACAGGACAACCAAATATCTTAAGGTGACTTACCTCAGGCTTCTTTCCCGTGAACATCTCTTCTGGAGTCTTGAATCCAAGAGCATTGTGAGATATTCTATTCTGAACGTAGACAACAGTTCTTGTTGCTTCTGCCCATAGATGCATTGGAAGATCTTGATCATATATCATTGTCTTCACTTCCTCCATGATGATTCTGTTCTTTCTTTCTGCAACACCATTATGTTGAGGATTGTAGGGAGTGGTTAGTTCTCTCTTGATTCCGGCATCTTTACAGAAGGCTTCAAACTCTTTTGAAGTATACTCTCCACCATTGTCTGATCAGAGTGTCTTGATTCTCTTGTCTGAAAGATTCTCTATCAAGGCTTTGAATTCCTTGAATTTCTCAAACACTTCGCTCTTTGCTTTCAAGAAGTAGATCCATGTCTTTCTTGAATAGTCATCAATAAAGGTAATATAATATTCGAAACCACTTAAAGATGTGGAGAACATTGGACAACACACATCTGAATGAATCAATTCTAGCGTACCTTTTGTTTTTGTTTCGCTCTTCGAAAATGGATTCTTGGTGTTCTTTCTTTTCTCACATCCTTTGCAAATGCCTTCATGTTTGATCTTCATGTCTGGTAATCCCGTCACTACTTTGTTCACATGTGATAGTGCTTTGTAATTTATGTGAGCAAGCCTTTTATGCAATGTTCATTAGGATCAGTGGACTCATGAACAAGGGTTGTTTTTTAAAGTCCCTTGAGTTTATACAAGCCTCCTTCTTCTTCACCAATGATAACTGCATCTTCAATATTCTTTCCTTTGGGCCACATGAGTACTTGGCCATCTATGAATGCAACTCTGAATCCTTTCTTATCTAAAGCTGAGATAGAAAGTATATTCTTCTCCAGACCTGGTACATATAGTACTTCTTTCATCTTCAGGAGATTTCCTAAATCAAGCTTGTAGCTTGTTTCCCCAATTCCTTTGATCGGATATTGATAATCATCTCCTAGAGATACTTTCTAAGGAGAGTTCTTTTCTTCAAGTCTTGATAGAGTCTTCTTTTGTCCCGTCATGTGCTTTGAAGCACCACTATCAATAAGCCAAGTATCTTCTCCAGGTGTTATAGATCCAAAGAGTGCTGAGAATAATACATACTCTTCTGCATCTTCTTCTCTTGCTTGCTTGCTTGCTTGGAGGTCTTTCCTCCTCTTCTTCTTCGTCCTCTTCTTCAGCTAGATGAGCATTATGTCTTTTGTTGTTGTTGATCTTCTTCTTATATTCTTGCCTCTTCATAGGACAATTTCTGGCAATGTGTCCTATCTTATCACAATGAAAACATTGAAAGCCGGAGTAGTCCACATCAAGGAGACTTTCTCTTGTCTTCTGAAACTTCCTGGGAGGTTGATACTCCCTCTTGTTTCCCTTCTTGAAGTTGGGTTGACTTCTTCTTCTCTTGGTATGAGTGGCTAGGGCTTGATCATCCTCCTTTAGTAGGGCTTCTCTATTTGCCACTCTAGTCTCCTCTTGAATGCAGTCTTCCCATACAACATCAAACTTCATGCTTTCCTTCCTGGCAGACATCATCTAGATGAATGACTCCTAGGGTCTAGTGAGACCATTGAGAGCAGTCATAACCATCTCATCTTCATCAAGTTTGTCTCCAATGGCTTCTAGTTGTTCTTTGATCTGAGAAACCTTTGTGAAGTAGTCTTGGATAGATTCTCTATGACTCATCTTGGTGCTCTTTAGTTGGGATCTTAGATTCATCTTTCTGTTGATGTTTCAGCCCTCATACATTCTGGATAGGGCATCATACATTTCTTTTGGAGTCTTCTTGGATGACACTTAGGGATCAAGTGATCCTTGATAGAGTCAGCAATAATCCTTTGTGCCCTAATCATATCCTTCTTGTACTTCTCCTTAGCTTCAGCTTCTTCAGGCTTCCTCTTTGATATACTTATCAAGATCATTCTCTTGGAGAATGAGACCAATCCTGTATTTCTATGCTCGAAAATTCTCTATGCCTTCTAGCTTGACCTCAAGCTTAGTGCTTGGGGCCATCTTGTCAAAAATCACAAAAAATTGAAATTCTGCGAAATGAGAAACTGAACTTACGAGGAGATGCGCTTGATTGAGGCGAGTTGACTGGTGTGCTTGGTTTCTAGAGATCTCAACTCTTCACCTTCCAAATCAGACTTGCGAGATTCAACTCTGCAGCTTCCAGCTATTTTCCAGTTCTACAGTTTTCTGATGCAACTGTCAAACTAGGGTTTGACTTTCCCGAAGACTCGCTTACCCAAAAAACTCGATTCCAGGTTCAATAGATGTGCTCTGGGAGGGCGCAACTTTCATGCAAGCAGTTTTCCGAAAATCAAAAATTTTCCAGAGACCCTAATTTCTTTCGGGGAGAGAGAGAGGGCTTTTTCACCTTGTGAAAGCTGTCCTGTTTAGGCTATCTCTGATACCATGTTAAAATTCCATATGCAAAGCTAGATTATCAGCATTTAATTTCAATTTTATAACAACAGCATATAGACAGGGTCACTGAAAGAAACAGTATCACAAGAACAACATAGATTTATCCTGGAAAAACCCTAAAGAGAAAAACCCAGCAAAAGCTTCCTCAATATAGATGCCCCAAAAAGATAAAAGGTAAAACACAAAAAGACTGCTCCTTCTTCTCCAGCTATCGCTCTTTCTCTCTCTCTCTCTTATGCACTACACAAGTGAGTGTGTGTCTCAAATGAGGAGCACCTCCCTCTATTTATATTTTTTCGTTCACTTAATATTTGAGTCAGTTATGTAGGTTCCAGTAACCACAACTAGGGTACTAATGATTGTTATCAACCCAAATGGCACTTCTCCATCTGAGTGCGGACATTCTTTATGTTGGTACACAAAAAGACATATTAGGATTGAAGTTTGCCAAAACACTATAGATGGGCATGACTTGGGATGCATTTACCCTTAAACCAGTTTGCTATATAATTTTTCTAAGTGTTGAGTTGCGTACGCGACTATCTCCATTGCAACTCGCGTACTGTATGCGACTATCTGCATTGCAACCCGCGTACATCAACGTACGCGGGTTTCCTTTGAGCAACTCGCATGTCATACGCGGGTTGCCTATATCAATAGTCGCGTACACCTTAGTTTGACCTTAAAAAAATATAAAACGCGATTAATTGAGATTAGTTGGGCCTTAATCTTTAACTGTCCCAACTGTTTCAACCAACCCAACCTTCGAAATCACTCTATTTCCCAAAGTATAAATAGAGGCCTTGGAGAGAGTATTAATCAATCAAGATTGGAGAGCAAAGTTACGCTAGTGGTATATCTTCAGAAGTCTTGGAGCAGCAGAACTCAGAGTCCTTTGGTTGCAGAGGAGTTCTTGTCTCGGAAGTTGGGTTGTACTCTTATCTCATTCACTGATTGTTAATAAAGAGAATTCTTCTTCCAACATTGTGTTGAGTCTATTTCATGTATTGTGGTTAATGAATGTATTTGATTATATATTTGATATATTGTTTATCTAACCTCTTATATATACATGCATGAGATATTACTTGGAGAATTTGCTCTTTACAGGTGAAAGAGGTGCATCCCTGGAAGCTTTGGAGAGAAGAGGAGCGGGAGAAGATCAAGCTTGGATCAACTATCGGTAATCAGGTAAGTCAAGACTTTCTTCCTATTCCCTTTCTATTCTTTGGTAAAGCTGATTGTCTGCAAGGTTAGTAGTAAGTTGGTAACCCCAGACCCTAGGTTACAAGGGTGCTTAATCCTGAACAACAGAACTGGCGACTACGCTGGGGAGTCCAGCCTGCTGTGGGTTAGTCCTGTAGATACTTGCCCAGTCTTTGCTCTGATTCAGTGTATGGTTCTATATCTTAGCTTTGATTTGCAGTAGTGTTTTAGAGACCTATATTATTTTTTCTTTTTGAAAAAATTTTTGTTGTGTACGCGGGTTGTTGTGCTACATAGTCGCGTACAACAACATCTATACGCGGGTTGCTATATTGGACAGTCGCATACAGTATGCGGGTTGTTCTATTAGACAGTCGCGTACATCTTTTAACAACAGATTTTTAGGTAGGGTTGCTTGTCCCTATCTTATTTGGATTTTCCTCTGCTTTGGGGTCTTCTAGTGCTGGCATCTTGCTGTAGGTCTGAAAGTCCTGTACACCATACTTTGTGTTTTTCAGTAAGCCCTTGAGTTTTTGTTGTTTGAGTCTTCTTTCATTTAGCAATTTGAAGTGGATTATCCTATTTGGGTGATAGGTTCAGTGCTATGTATCTGAATCAGTGATCAGGATTTTAGATACCTTGTACTCTGTATTACTTTCAAGTAGTTTCAGTTTGTCACTTGCCCTTTAATGATTTCAGTGGATTTCATTTATTGTTTCTTCCCAAGCTAGGTGTTTTCCAAGTCTCCTCCTTAGGTGGTTGAATTTGGTTCTTACAAGTCTGCTATACTTCATATTGCTTGCTTTATGGTCTGATTATTCAAGCATACTCAAGAAATTTTGCAATTAGGCGCATAGTAATTTTTGAAGAGTTCGAAAAGTGAAGAAAAAACATTGGAAACATTTGCATTTTAATTGCATATCGTAGTTTTATTTTCAATATTTTCGAATAAAATCTCAAAAATTACAAAAAATAAGTTTTAGTCTTCTCTTACTTAGTTGTAATTTCATTAGTTCATATCTACAAAAAGAAAAAGAAGCTTAATTTAAGTAGTTATAATTTGTTTTGGAATTCATTTTATACACCTTTTTACTTTTCTTATCGAGTCTATAATATCATAGTCATTCACGCCACTTACCCTCTGACTAAGAACAACCCTTAAAATGAACGCTATAATTTAAAATTTATTAGTAAGTTTTGTTTTATAGGGTCATACACCTACTAGCTGAGGCTAGACTTGTGGGATAGGAAGTGTAAACTTCCCACAAGTACTTAAAATCAGACGTAGTTGGCTAATCGATAGGTAAATCCTTCTCTGTGTTGATAGTATCTGGGAAGCTCCTCTCAAGCGGGAGTTAAGCACAAGGCCGCGTGGAGGCTTGGACTGAGGAGATAACCCTCCAATTCCTTGTCAAAACGTAGACCAAGGTTTTACACATCTGGGGATTCTGTCCTAGACAAAGTTTCGAGCTTTGCTACCTTACCCATGCATACGAATCAGGCTTGCTGCTGTCCCCCCAGACTATTGATATAGTTAAGGTGGCCTTTAGTCTCTTTGACATCTAGGGTTTATACACAGGTAAACCGGAAGGCTATTTTTGGTTCACCTTGGACGGGCTTGGAAGGTAACCCTTGTTGAAAGTGTAGGAGGGCGGTGGGTGATTTCTCCGCTTGTCCCTAAGAACCTCTTCAAGGACGCCAAGAAACTGTCTCTCAGATTTCTTCGGGAAAGCATATCTTATATCCCTTGTGATTGTTGAGACTTTAGGAAATTTTGTAGTGATTGCTCTGTGGTTTGTCTGTGTTTAGCCGACCTTAGGGTATGAAGAGTCAAATTTACAATCATGGAAGACCAATCTGTCAAAAGGTCATGAAGGTTGCACAACCTTCCTCCGCTTATCACATTGGAACCTCCACCTCCCCCTCAAAGGCAAAGATTAGACACAGACGGTTCTTTAGAACCGATAGGAGTTAGTGAAGTTCCGGGTGAACCAGAACTTAGGGCAAACCGTTTTAATTTAACTACAGTTGAGATAGAAGACTTGCAGGCTGACGAATTTGCAAGGAACTTTAATTCACCTCTAACTGACTTAAACGATGCTGTGATTGTTCAGGTTCGTCCTTTCAATTCACCCGTGATTGGTGTCCCTCTGGGCAGACTAATGTCTACTGCAGGAGAAAGTTCTTCTACTTCCACCTCAGCCGCTGCGGCTGAAGGGGTGCCACCTCCCCCGGTAGGTGCCCCTAGAACAAGTATACCTGCCACACCTTTAACTCCAGCTAGTCGGGTGGTTCAACCAGCGGCTCCCACAAGTTTAGCAGGTACTTTTGGTGGTATGGTCACTGGGATTCCTAGTGTGCCTTCAGTTCCTACTTCCTTCGCACACACTGCTCAGAGTGGTCCTATAGGATCCTCAGCATTTGTCCAGGGTTTTCCTTGGAATGGGGGGCACATTCCCCCATCCACTCCATATGTAGGTCCAACACCCGCATATGTAGGGGTCCTTTCACAAGCTCTCCTTTCTCACTTTTTAGCGGAGGGATACCTGCTCCTGTGTTCCAAACCCCAGCTTCGACTGGGGCAGCTAGAACCTCAAACACTACACCGCACATAAACAATCCACTGGCTTATGGATGGAATCCTTTCCAAAGCAGCCCAACCACTTCACAACCGACAGCAGGGGGCAACCCCACCTTCACATATGGGAATATGGGAGCAAGTCCCTCTAATCCCCAAGCTGGTACTTATAATGCTCCGATTAGACCCAAGCTCCCTTTCCTGGCAACGTTAAATTTGACGGATTTGTCGAAACTAATGAATGACCTGGTAAAACATAACTCCTCCTGGCCACCCGTTCCTACCAAGCTGCCCTCGGATATCCCAAAATTCGAAGGCAAAGTTGGTGATGATCCAGGAGCTCATGTCACCACTTTCCATTTGTGGTGCTCTTCCAACTCACTGAACGATGATACAATTCAATTGAGGTTGTTCCAAAGAACTCTAACCAGTACTACAACAAAATGGTATATTGAACTGCCTTCTACTGCGTTTGACAGTTTTTGGGACTTGGCTAATGTATTCCTTAGTCACTTCCAACTTCTTATCGGATATGATTTCGAGACAGACTTGTTGTCTACCTTTCGGCAGGACAAGGCCACTCATATTTCGGATCACATCCAAGAGTGGAGAAGACGGAAGAACCTTATCAAAGCCACTATTCCTCCCGAGTTTTTATGAGAATGGTTCCTTGAATCCCTATTGCCATATATATCTAAGGATGTATCTACTTCGGGAGTGACCAATGAGGAAGAGGCTATCCTCAAGGCCCAGCAGCTAGATTTGATATAATCTCAGTCTGGGATTTTATATGAAATCATCCCTGATGCACCAAGGCCAATGCACAATGTACAGAAACTTAAGCCTGGACCCCATGCCGATGGTGTGGTTGGTTCTGTGAAATCTCCCACTGTAGAGTCTTTGGCTAAACAACTCCATGAGTTGTCTCTCAAACATTCTACGGCAGAGGCAGCAAAGGTTGCCCCCTCACCCCAGAATGCAAATGTTTTTGCACAATCCTCTCAGAAGGGCAATCAACAGCCTGGTGGGAAAAAGAAGAAAGGGAAAAAAGGTGAGGGAAACCAAAACAAGCAAAAACCCACAAACAATGCTGATGGGGGCAAAGTAGAAAAGAAGAAAGTGAAATTCCCATGTAAGTTGTGCCATGAAGATCACCTGACTCATCAATGTCCCCTTATGGAACAAGCTCAGAAGCTATTAAAAGGCCAACAACTGGCTGTCCTGAAGGATCCTTTTCCTCAAGGACAGAATTCTACTTCAGCTTCAAATGCAACAGGGGGCACCCCAAATGCTCCTGACCCTAATTATATCAACATGGTTCAATCCCAGACTTTACTCCAGACTAGGAACAAGAACTATGAAACAGAGGCTTCGAAGAAGGGTAAGTCGATAGGTGAAACTTCCAACCCTCTCATGATTGAGAAACCTGCCGAACCTATGCCCAAGATACCGAAAGGTGTCTTCAAGAAAACCTTGCACAATCCCAATGCTAGGGCTGTAGCAAACTACTCCATAGTTGAAGATTTAGCCCAAACTCCTTGTGCGATGTCGACTTTAGAGGTGTTACAGAGTTGTCCCGCCCAGCGAGATGCACTCTTAGCAGCCTTAGGCAGTATGGACTCATCGAGCCTCATGGCAAAGTTTAATTTGTCTGATGTCAAAATTCGCCTTCCATATCATGTAGCCTTATCGATAGATGTCATCCATGGCGGAAAAACCATTGGAAGGGCAGTTGTCGACGAGGGTGCTTCTACATGTGTTATGTACCTGTCTTGCTGGAAAGCTCTTGGATCTCCAGAGCTGGTTCCATCAAACACCCTACTTACAGCTTTCGACGGAAGGTCATTTCGTCCACATGGTATCCTACAGGCTTTCGAAATTAAGTTGGCAAGGAAAGCAGTGTCTGTTGATGTAGAGGTGATTAAAGCACCTTTGGATTATAACTTGCTCTTGGAGAGAGGTTGGACTTACGCCATATCAGCTATTGCATCGTCCGTATTTCGGGTAGTAGTGTTTCCACACGAAGGGAAGTTGGTTACTGTAGACCAACTCAGTTTTACTCGAAAAGGCCACATGGAAACTAACAAGTCCACCGTACCATTGGTTGATCAGGTTAAACCTGCTTCAGAGAGCTTAGGGGCTGGAATGTATGCATCATTGATGGGCACATTCGATTTTCCAACTCCGATTAATTATCTAGGTTCTACTAGTGTAGGGAAGTCTATAGCAACGGTTGTTGATAGAACAGATCCTTAGGTTCTTCCTTCCCACCATGAACCTGAAGTGCCCTTATCGGCAGCGGAAGTAGCTTATCAAGCTATCATTCATACCGCTGTTGATCCCATTCCGGGCCCTCTCACAGTCTCAAAGGAACCAGAAGAAGCCTATATGCCCGCTTAGGCAGTGAATTCTTTGCGTTCTAGAGACTGCTTAGATATGGTTTTGCCTTCGGATGAAGCCATTCTGGAAGCCATGTGCAGATGAGATAAGATCTGCGAGGATCTTCACCATCGATCCTATTTTCTTCCAGAGTTAAGCAGGATCGAGAACTAGGAGTTCCATATGAGACTAGCAAGTGATGTTGATACACCTATTAATCCCTTACCAAGGGAAGGAATATTTGTTGAGGAGAATATGGCGAACATTTCCGCTATGATTCCTATCAACATCTCTACAAACCCAAACGTTGTGGAAAATGTACACATCGACGCGAACTGCTCTTCGGAGGAGATTGCGATTTATACAGCCTTGTTTAAGGAATTCCGCGACGTATTTGCCTGGCATATGACGAGATGCCAAGCATAGATCCATCAATAGTCGAGCATGAAATCCAAACTTACCCTAATGCTAGACCCATTCGACAAAAGTTGAGACCTGTCAATCCGCATAAAGCAGCAGCGGTTAAGGCTGAAGTTGAGAAACTGCTAAAAGTCGGTTTCATTTACCCGATAGCTTTGACAGAATGGGTATCCAACCCTGTTCCTGTTGACAAAAAGCAAGGGACTATACACGTTTGTACTGACTTTCGGGATCTAAACAAAGCCTGTCCCAAGGACAACTACCCCACGCCATTCATAGATCAAATTATTGATGCCTGTGCAGGAAGTGAAGTCTTCGTTTATGAATGGTTTCTCCGGGTATAATCAAATCCAAATTAAACCGAAAGACCAACATAAAACAGCTTTTATTTGTGCTTGGGGTACCTTCGCGTACAAGAAAATGCCCTTTGGATTGAAAACTGTAGGGGCACCCTTTCAGCGGGCAATGAATTTTCCCTTTCACGACATTAAAGCCATTGTCGAACCCTACCTTGATGATCTGCCAGCACATTCTCGTAAGAGGATCGATCACCCAGATCACTTGCGTTTGATTTTTGAACGATGCAGATACTACAAGATTCGTTTGAATCCCCACATGTGTGTTTTCTGTGTCGAGTCAAGGAGACTGCTCGGATTCATTGTTTCCAACAAAGGCATTCAGGTGGATCCTTTGAAAGTTGAAGCCATCGTAAATCTGCCTCCTCCTTGTTCTATCAGGCAGCTTCAAAGCCTGCAAGGGAAGTCCAACTTCCTTTGACGTTTTATTGTAAATTATGCCAAGATTACTAAAGGTTTCATGCGCCTGATGAAACAGAACACCCCATTTGTATGGGATGAAATCGCACAACTTGCATTCAAGGCATTAAAGAAAGCTTTGTTGTCGGCACCGTTATTGCACCCGCCAGATTACTCTCGTGATTTTATATTGTATCTCGCCGCATCTGAGTCGACTATAGGGGTAGTACTATTCCAGGAGGACGATAAGCTCCAAGAGCATGTCGTCTACTATCTCAGTCGTGCTTTAGCTGGCCCTGAACTTAGGTATTCCCACGTCGAGAAATTGGCCTTGGCAGATGTGTATGTTGTTCAGAGGTTGCGTCACTACATCTTACTGAGGACCACAACAGTAGTGGCGGATGTTAATCCTTTCCAATATGTTTTGTCCCGACGAATAGTTGGAGGCAAATTCAATAAATGGATAGTCATTCTTCAGGAGTTTGACTTAGATTTCCAATCCGCCAAATCCAAGAAATCCTTATTTTTTGCTGAGCTAATAGCAGAATTTCCGATAGAGGAAGATGTAGCCATTAAAGAAGACTCATTCCTAGATGAGCATATCTTTTTTATTTCCACCTCTAACCCCTGGTACGGAGATATACTTATCTATCTCTAGACTTTGAAGTACCCTACAGCCTTCTCACAGGAAGAACGGCGCAAACTACGCGTACATGCCAAAAACTACCTCATTATTGGAGATACTTTATATCGTAGGGGGGCAGATCCCGTTTTGCGTCGATGTCTTACCCACGAAGAAGCAGAGACTGTCCTAAATGATGTCCATAGTGGAGCGTGTGGGGGTCATTTATCTGGGTTAGCAACGGCCCAGAAGATCTTACGTGTCGGTTATTTCTAGCCCACGATCTTTAAGGATTGTGTGGAAGCCGTGAAGCGTTGTCATCCTTGTCATCTTTACACCAGAAAGATGCGGTCGCATCCTGCTCCGTTATTTCCCGTCATCTCAGTGGGCCCATTCACAAAGTGGGGGATAGATTACGTGACGTGCAACCCAGTCTTGGCTGGGGGGCACAAACATATCATTGTCGCTGTAGATTATTTCATGAAGTGGGCAGAGACAATGCCCACCTATAAAGCTGACGAGGAAACTGCATCTTTTTTCGTTTCAACCAAATTATCGCATGATCCAGTATCCCTAAAGAGATTGTCACTGACCATGGCAGTCACTTCCAAAATAGTATGATGACTTAATTGACCACTATGCTAGGGTTTAGACAAGAGCATTCATCTTCTTTCTATCCTCAAGCAAACGGTCAAGTCAAAGCTGTAAATAAAACCTTGAAGACTATTCTCAAGCGCACTATTAATGCAACCCGTTCCAATTGGCACATCATGCTGTATCCTACACTTCGGGCATATCGGACCAATGTGAAAATTGCTACAGGGTTCTCTCCTTTCCAACTCGTTCATGGAGTGGAAGCAATCACCCCAGTTGAATGCGAAATCCCATCCTTAAAGATTGCTATTCATGTGTTGCCTGAGACGACTGAGCTGGAAGAACGTTTATTACATTTAGAACATCTAGATGAGCAGCCTAGAGATGCGCTGACAGCAAACGAGCCTCATAAAAATAGGGTAAAAAACCAATACGATAAATCGGTCAAACCTCGGATTTTTTTTAAAGGGGAGCTTGCCTTGCTTTGAGATAAGGACAAAGAACCCCTGGGGGCAGGGAAATTCAGGTCTATGTGGTTAGGACCTTATGTCCTGTCAAAAGTGTTGAAGAAAGGTGTGTATGAATTAACAGATTTCGAGGGGAATAAGCTGCCCAAGCCTAGAAATGGGCTCTACTTGAAAAAGTACTATGCTTAAGCTTAGCGCTTTTTCACGTATTTTTATTGTATGTATTTTATGTACAATAGTTTGTCGGTTTGTGTTTTTATACCATCTGTTGGTTGTTACAGATGTCTTCCAAGTGGTTCGTAGGTTTCATAGATGGCGCTAGTCGCCACACTTATAACCTGGCTTCAGCCGCATGGGTCATCTACTCGCCCTCAGGATAGCTAGTTGCCTCTGGAGGCGCTTGCCTAGGTCCTGCTACCAATAATGTGGCCGAATATAGGGCTGTCATTGAGCTTTTATGGGATGCTTTGTCACGTGGTATCACTCAGCTGGAAGTCCGACTTGACTCTCAACTGGTGGTTTCTCAGCTCAATCGAGCTTATCAGGTGCGGAACCCTATTTTACTACGTCAGTTTATGCAAGTTAGGTTATTGGAAAGAAATTGCATTCAATCATATTCCAAGAAATCAAAATTCATTAACTTATACGTATGCTAATTATATCTTGGATTGGCACTTAACACATTTTGCATAAAAATATACAACAAATGCATTACAAAACACATGTAAATAAAACCTGCAATATATATATATATATATATATATATGTGAATATCTATCCATATAGATAGGTCGAGTTTTTGATCCTCAGATCCAGTCATAACTGTATAATATACAAAAAATGGATCGAAGTCCATAAAATGCTCCTAGGTCTAAGCTTGACCACCCTGGTCATCATGTCCACCCTGGTCACCCTGATCATCCTGATCACCCTGCTCTCGGGCTTCTTCAACTTTCTCAGCTGCAGCAGCCTCAACGGCATCGATGTACACAAGTACTGCTCTAGCTACCCGCCCCATAAGGCATATCCAGACAGGTGGTATACCAACCACTAACTCCTGCATAGCGGTAGGGATATGCTCAATGCGTAAATTCGGTACTCTCTGGGTAAGCCTAACCAGCTTTCCCTCAAGAACCCTAATCAAACCATGGTCTTCTCCCGCCACAGGATGCACATACAGACGTGGATGCCCAGCAGGGCGAACTAGTCCAATATCTGCATTTTAACATTTTAAAGGATTAAAAACTCTTATACATATTTAAAAAATTGAAAACAAAAATAACTGACGCTCCCCATGCTCCTCCAGGAGAGAGAACAAGGTCGGTGTCACCTCGGAAATCTATTCCTACATATGGAAACTATTCTAGTGCCGGTACCTGTCGCTCCCACCATAAGTAGAAGTCGTCATCATATACACTCTAAACCGATCCACCGCCTCCCTGGCGGAGGAAGATTTCTCCAAACCTACTCAATCTAGGCTAACGAGGAGAACGAACAGGTAGTGGTACTGCAGGACTCAAACCAGGCACCCTCTCAAAGAAAAAGGCCACCAATATGCTAGAATAACCGAAGTTTTTCCGTCGGCCTCTTTTACAGTCAGAGAGCTGCTTCCTCATTATCACGATTACTCCCGAACACCAGTCATATAGGGCTCCCTGTAGACAGTCCACTGCAAGTCTCATTTGGTTTCGAGTCGCAAGGTGAAGTGATGATGACCTTGCAACCCTCACTATAATACTCGCCAACACCTGTAATGGCAAGCTGCGAATATGAACAATAGGGATGCAGCTACCCCTCTTTTGAGTATCAGGAGCACAGTATATATCTATGTAGTTCTGCACACTTAGAAGGTCACCGCCTCTACCGGTACCTTCCAAGTTAACCGGAGCTCCCAGTCATGACAAACCGGAGGTAAAGTAGACATCTTTCGAGGTAATCTCTGGAAACTTACCTTGTAGGTCAAACATACCAAGATCATGATCCCAATAGTTTATCATAAACTCTAGTAAACGGACATTAGATCGCATAGGTGAGGTACAGAAGAATTTAAGCAACCCACTTTGCCGCAAAGCATTTACCGTGGGGGCATCCTGTAGCGCTTCTTGGTCCATGTCTTCATGCTCCCTCTCCCTCCACTCAAGCACCATGTTTCAATCTGATAACAAGCCATTTATCAAACATTAAATTCATTAAAAAATTTGTTTTTTTGGCCCTACATAGCTTTTACCTACTTCGCGCAGTGTACGCCACTGTCCTTTGGACAAGTCGCGTATTGTACGTGACTTGCTTTCGGGAAACCAGCGTACATAATGCATGTACGCAACTGTGGATATACCATACCCGCGTACACAGCGTGCCTGCTTTGAGGACGTTGGAAAACATCAAATTTTAGCCAAAAATTGAAATTTGCTTGGATCAAATGAAAGAGCATGGAGTGTAGTTTTACCTGGCACTTGCAGTTTTCAGAATTGTCCACCGAATTGTCCGCAACGAGTAATCAAAGGCTAAGGCAAAACTTGCCTATTTTGGGTAAAAAATCAAATGGTGAGTTTTTTATTTCTATTTTGAACTATTTATAGAAATATTATTTTAAAAGTGGGTTTTTACCTATAGTTCATATTTTTTATAAAAATGAAACTAATACCATGTCTTTTTCTTCAATGTGACAGGTCTAAGGTCGTTTAAAGTTGTTTTTCGATCATATAGGCTAGAATTTCGGTCATTCACATGCATTTTTGCATTCACACCTAATCCATCTTAATCCTAGAATTACCACTTTGACCACGGACTATGGTATTTTAACCATTAGTACCTCATTTATGCCATTGTTCTTTCGTGGATAGGACTTTCCTCACATGAGTATCCTCGATTAGAACCCACTTTTTGTCTTTTGATACTCATGCTGCATTTGTCATAAGGTTCAGGGGACTCTCCTTAGCTATTTTTCACGCCAAATTGAGCCTCATTTTGGTCTCTTTTTACAAGCTATCATTTTATAAGACTCCCCACCCTTATGGAGTTTCTTTAGGCCCAGGTCTAACTCCACAAAATAGACTTGACTACCGAGTAAACTTGTCTATTCAAGCTCGTTAAGAATATGTGAATGGGCATCCACATTGGTGGTAGGTTATCTCTTTCTCGGACCATGTGGAATAATACGAGAAAGGATCACTCTCTTTTCTGCGGAATTGAGAAGAGTATTCTCAGGTATAGGTTTATCACTTTTCCGGACCTGAGAGACTAAATTTACAGAAAAGGAACACCCGGTATGAGCTCAGTTTTCTCTTTTTCGTGCTCTAGACCTAAACATGAAAAAGATTTCGAGTGTACTTTATGTCTTTGTCATGCTCGTTAAACACCAAGAAAAAAACATCGAGTTTATTGTTGTAAGCCCCATTCCTCGTACTCGAATAAATCTTTCCGAGTGATCTTGCTTTCCTTCACACTCGTAAAACTCAAGCTATATGTTGCTCTCGAAGGAGTGCTGGGTAGGTGGTAATTTAACCTTTTTCGGACCTCCCTGACTAAGTACGAAAAAGGTTCACCTTTTCTTCTACGAAAGTTAAGAGAGTTCTTCTGTGGTATGTTTTACATTTTTTCGGCCTCAGGAGACTAAATTGGACGAAAAAGGACCCCCCTGGAGACTTCTTCAGAGTTTTCAGACTCTCTAAACATGAAAACACCAAGTGAGCATGTACTAGTTCGGACTCATAAAATCCACGAATCAGTGACACTATCAAGCATTATTCCCTCTTCTCTTCAAGCTTGTCAAAAAATGAAGAGAGACTTGAGTTGACTTTCCTGGACTCGTTAAAATTTAACAGGAAAGATAAGGAAGAAGCTTTCTTTTGATTCTTAGTTGGTGGCAGCATGTCTTCCTTGAACATAGCACTCTGTTTTTTCTGATACTCATGTCTCAGTGTTCACTTTCAGTTCAGCTATTGTAATGTCCTCTTCTGCTTAGGCATTGAGGACCAACCCGCTAACCTATGTGATTCCTATAGGTTCAAGCGGGTACTGACAGTCAAGGAATCGGCCGAAGACTGATGCCATATATAGAAGATCTAGGGCATCAATATTATATCACCATTGGGTCGAAGAGGGCCACTAGAGCCAAAGGCCACCTGCATGGATGACATCCAGGCATTATTTAATGATGCATGCACCCGATTAAGTCTACATGCGCATGCATGCAAGTCAACTACAAATTAGAAGATAAAGTGACCTAATTAGGTCAAAAGTTAGGGTTTTCGCAGTTGAGAGTTATAAAAGAAAGATAAAGTGAATGGAGAAGTCACTTATGTGATAATTGATTTGTGGAGTCGAATTGGAGAGCTCGGCAAGCTAAGTTGGGGTTGAGCGCATGCTTAGCTAACTGGTGTATTTCGGCAGCGAAATCTATCTGCCCTAGTTCATCATCAGGTTGGATCATCCAGGTTCAGCACTAGTTCATCATCAGGTTACATTCAGCAGTTATTTTGGGAGGTTGATTATTCATCCAGCCAGAGGGTTTCACCATCACACCATGTCACCGTGATTAGAGACAAAGCAATTCGTTTTCCTACCTACAGGGTTCAGAACTTCTGCATGCTGCTTCCATCATCATCAGAGGGGTATTATAACCCTAGTGCACATCATCCAGGCTTCTAGCAGCAGCTTATTTATTATTCTGGAGCTTATATAGTTTGGGAGGAGGGTGCATTCACCTGTGGAGGACGATTTGGTGTATCTCCTTATTCCTCCAGCAGAATCCTTGCATGCTGGGACCAGTCTCTTCACCATCAGCTGATCTATATACCGGTATGTACATGCATTGATTTCTCCCATTTTATATCATCTCGGTATTTTTCTAGGGCACATATTTGCATGCAACTGCATGCATGCAAAGTTCGGGGTTTGCTTTCCTATTTGATTAAGGAGCAAGTCTATTAGCCATCTATAGTATACACATAAACAGGAAAATATCAGTTTGGGATATTACAGTGGTATCAGAGCTATTTTCCTTGCCAGCTGTGGGCATGCAAAAATCATAAATGAATCCAGGAGACCCATACAACATTACTCACAGGAGACAGAGAAGAGGAGTTAGAGGACATAGATTTGGGGAACAGAGAGTATCAGTTTGAAAAAGGCAAAGAAACAATGGCCGATGATGATAAAATAGCTTTCAATAGTCTCATATCAGCCATAAAAGAACTCACCACTGGGAAAAAAGAAATGATGAGCACCTTTAGGCAAATGACTGAGAAGAATGGGCCCACCCCACACAGTGCCTTATTTCCCAACAGTGATAGGGTATCCACCTACAGTAGTAGGGAGCACTTACATACCAACATGCAGAGCCATCCCCATATATACAAGCCTTTTCGACCTACCATGCCTCAATTCTTAGATAGTCCAACTGTAGTGCCTCTAGCACAAGCAGAACCAGAAGAACCCATGAGTGCCTATCTGAGAGAATATAGGGCTTTAGGAGAGGACTTCCATTCAGCCATGATCTTCACTAACTTCTGCCACTTTAAAAGTAAGAACAAACCCAAAGCTTACAATAGGCCATTCACCCAGAACTATGAGTTACAGCGCACCGTAGGGAAACTGACTATCCATACCTTTGAGGGCACCCGAGATGGCCCAGCTAGGAATTGGGTGCAGAAGTTGGATACATACTTCCAGCGCAACCCCATGATTGAGAAAGATGTCATTAAATTGGCTACTTTGCATTTGGACGGAGAAGCACATGAGTGGTGGTACCATGGGTTAGTGACACTGGGTCACAACACCATCACCTCATACACAGATTTTACACAGAGGCTCATTGAGCGGTTTGATCGGAAGGATCCAGAGGTACACTTTAGGGAGCTGGCACAGCTCAAGCAAACAAGGAGTGCAGATGCTTTTATTTCTGAGTTTCAGAGGATAGCAGTCATGGTCACAGATATATCAGAAAGCAGGTTGATTATGTTGTTCACTGAGGCTCTCACTGAACCCTTATGGGGATGGGTCAAGTCTTATAGGCCCACCACCCTAACAGATGCCATCAGACAGACTAGAGACTTGCAGGATGCAGTGCCCAAAAATAGATTTCCTCCCAGGGCCAATGTTCCTATTAAAGATAAAGAAAGGAAACCATGGCCCAAGAAAGCATGGATGGACAATGATACCCGACAGGACCTTAGAAAAAAAAAGTTATGTTTCACTTGCCAGGAACCATGGATACCAGGTCACAGATGTTCAGGAAAAGGAAAGGCCTACTACATAGAGGCTTATTCCGACAGTGAGGAGGATGAGGATTACCAGGATCAGGAACAGGGAGAGACAACAGAGATAGTTGCTGAGGGATAGGCCTCAGGAGGTACCATTGCTACCATGACAGGGGTTCCTAGATTCCACACTCTTCGGATCAAAGGTACCGTACAGGGCCACGGAGTGAGAGTACTGATAGATGGTGGGGCATCCCACAACTTTATTGATGTTGCATGGGTTAAAAAGAGAGACATTCAGACTGAGAGCTTTGATGGGTTTTCGGTAGCAGTCGCAGGTCACACCATGGAGTGTAGTCAGAGGATTCCTAAATTAAAGGTAACGCTTGGGAAGTATACAGTGATAGAGACATTCTATGTGGTAGATGTGTACCTGACATGAATGTGGTACTAGGAGTTCAGTGGCTGTATTCCATAGGGAAGTATTCCACAAATTACCATACCATGGAGATGGAGTTTACAGGAGCAGAAGGACAGAAGGTGGTATTGATAGGGATGAATACCTATCCTCCCACAGTAGTGACATCACACAGGATGGACGCAGTACTCCGGCAGGGAGATATTGAGTGGGTTGCAGAGTGTATGGTTACCTTCAGGAAACCACCAGATGAGGCCACACAATATC
>LPNX010159611.1:0-40529 GCA_001517045.1 Pseudotsuga menziesii | reverse complement strand
AGAAAATCATGGTTGAGAGGTAAAACTTTTAATTTCATTGCTGATTTGTTTGATGTTTTTTATTGCTGATTTGTAAAACTTCTATTGCTGATTTGTTTAATGTTTTTATTGCTGATTTGTAAAACTTTTTCTATTCCCATGCTGATTTGTTTTCTTTCTCACAATGCCAGGTGGAACAACTTCAACACTCCACTTCACACTTTAGCACATGCCTTGAACCCGAGATTCTATGATGAAAACCTCATTGCTCAAAGCAATGGGAAGAGGAAGGCTCCACATAAGGATAGAGAGGTGGCCAATGGAGTGAAAAAAGCTCTTATGAGAATGTTTCCAGCTCGTCTACATAGGGAGGTCAAAGAAGAATTTGCTAGTTTTGCTGCAGGATTGGATGATTATTCAGACATATCAGCTTTGGATGAAAGAAGCACCATGAATCAAGTTAGGTGGTGGATCTGTCATGGAGCAAATGGTGTACATTTGCAAACCCTTGCCATTCGTATTCTTTCACAAGTGGCAAGCTCTTCATCAGCAGAAAGGAATTGGAGCACCTATGGTTTTATTCACTCTGTGAAGCGCAATAGGTTGGGTTCACAAAGAGCTGAGGATCTTGTTTATGTGCACTCCAACCTTCGCCTTGCATCTCGTAGAGGTCCAGAATATAGCTCAGGGCCTTGTAAAGATTGGGATGTGGAACCAGAAGCTGCTAACTTGGACATATCTCTTGCTGCATTGAATATTGTTGATGAACCTAGAAGTGGAGTTGGAATTTCTTCCTCCAATCCACAATCCTCTGTTCAGCGTGCATCTTGTTCCATTTTTGAGGAAGAATTTGATGATCAGGATGATGACTATTAGTCTTTGACTCTTACTCTTTAGTTTTTACTAGCTTTTGCGGTTTTGCCATGTTATAGTTATCATTTATGTATTGACAGTTCACATTTTCATATATGTAGCACTGTAGTCTGTACTCTGTAGCCTCATATATGAAGGCTGATTTTGGATATTACTATTTGGCATTTGCCATTTGGCAACTTGCATTTTATAATAGAATGGAGTGATAGACTTATGAATGAAATGTGATGACTCATGAGTAAAAATGTGATGTTATAGTTAAATCAAAATGTTTGATGTTTGAAATTATCATTAATAATTTATCACTTGTAAGTTGTCATTTATGTTTCACATTTAATTTGTTAATATATATATATATATATATATATATCGTGTTTCCCCGTTTCCTAAATTTTGGGGGGTCGCGTTTCCATCGCGTTCCCGTATCAGATACACGTTTCCGTTTCCCCGTATCATGCAACTTAGCCTTGCATGCTAGGACCAGTCTCTTCACCATCAGCTGATCTATATACTGGTATGTACATGCATTGATTTCTCCTATTTTATATAATCTCGGTATTTTTCTAGGGCACATATTTGCATGCAACTGCATGCATGCAAAGTTCGGGGTTTGCTTTCCTATTTGATTAAGGAGTAAGTCTATTAGCCATCTACAGTATACACATAAACAGGAAAATATCAGTTTGGGATATTACAGCTATCACTTCGAGTTTCTTACTCCTCCTCTTGTCCGTTATACCTGGAGAATCTGATCATGTCTCCTACATGACAGATAAGTCTAGTTGTAGTATCTGCAAAGTTAAAAGTTGCCTTGGGTCATCTCTGTGTCGTGCTCACTGTTCAAGGATTTAGCCCTGCATCTAATCTGTATCTTGATTCCAGCATTGTTCTATCTGTTATTACTTGTGTCTCCCTTCCTTTATCCAGTTCCTATTCACTCTTGTGATCCGTTGGAGGATCTATTGCCTTCCTCATCACAGTATGGTTTCTCATCAGCACTTCCTGACGACGAATACCTAGAGTTTTGACCATAGTACCTTATGATTCACTTTCATTATTGGTGAATTCCTTTGCTTCAGTTATCAATTATCACCTATTGGTTGACAATCTATTGAATCCTATCCATGTTCAACTTCAACAACATCTATTCACATGGCCTGGATTGTACTGGTTCTTTTGGATTTTTGACGAAGACCTTAGGTTCATATCTATGGCCTAAGTTGCGCAAGATTATGTCGTGTTCACTTACACAGTTTCCAGATCTTTTGAAGATTCATCATTATTGTATATTGTGGCTTCGATCCACCTTTGTAATATACATGGTGTTGAATCCGTATCATACGATGTACTCAAAAATTGTAAAGGAGCTAGTGTTCCAGTATATTGAACATGGCATCCTCAGATATGACTTTGTATATGACATTACTGTGTATTTGTTTCAGGTACTTCCTCTACTCCATTGGACCTCTGAGTTCTCCAAGAAAATGATTATAATGTATTTCGGCCATCGCTTCCCTCTGACCTCACCAATTAGGGGGCATCTGTTATCAACCCAAATGGCACTTCTCCGTCTGAGTGTCAACATTCTTTATGTTGGTACACAAAAAGACATAATAGGATTGAAGTTTGCCAAAACACTATAGATGGGGATGACTTGGGATGCATTTACCCTTAAACCAGCTTGCTATATAATTTTTCTATGTGTTGAGTAGCGTATATGACTATCTCCATTGCAACTCGCGTACTGTATGCGACTATCTGCATTGCAACCTGCGTACATCAACGTACGCAGGTTTCCTTTGAGCAACTCGCATGTCATACACGGGTTGCCTATATCAATAGTCGCGTACACCTTAGTTTGACCTTAAAAAATATAAAACGCAATTAATTGAGATTAGTTGGGCCCTAATCCTTAACTATCCCAACTGTTTCAACCACCCCAGCCTTCGAAATCACTCTATTTCCCAAAGTATAAATAGAGGCCTTGGGGAGGGTATTAATCAATCAAGATTGGAGAGCAAAGTTATGCTGGTGGTATATCTTCAGAAGTCTTGGAGCAGCAGAACTCAGAGTCCTTTGGTTGCAGAGGAGTCCTTGTCTCAGAAGCCGGGTTGTACTCTTATCTCATTCACTGATTGTTAATAAAGAGAATTATTCTTCCAACATTGTGTTGAGTCTATTTCATGTATTGTGGTTAATGAATGTATTTGATTATATATTTGATATATTGTTTATCTAACCTCTTATATATACATGCATGAGATATTACTTGGAGAATTTGCTCTTTACAGGTGAAAGAGGTGCATCCCTGGAAGCTTTGGAGAGAAGAGGAGCGGGAGAAAATCAAGCTTGGATCAACCGTCGATAATCGAGTAAGTCAAGACTTTCTACCTATTCCCTTTCTATTCTCTGGTAAAGTTGATTGTCTGCAAGGTTAGTAGTAAGTTGGTAACCCCAGACCCTAGGTTACAAGGGTGCTTAATCCTGAACAACAATGACCTGACTTACAACGAAGGGGACTTCCTCGTGACTTTTAATAATTCTCTCGATAGGAACGTCGGGGTAGAAAGAAATACAAGTGATTCTCTCGATAGGAGCATCGGGGACCACTAAAAATATATATTTAGAATATTCTTCAAAGTTACAATAATTCAACAGTGATAGCGAGGGGACGGCGGGTAGGCGGTTTGCAGGCAGCGGAGGGTGGGAGCGAGGGTGGCAACTTGTGCAGGAAATGGGAGGATGAACAGTGGAGAGAGGGAGGGGCTGCGCAGGTGGAAGACGGATGGAGGGAGGGTTGCGCGAGGGTGTGGACGAGGTTGCTGGGCACGGTGGAGGATGGGGAGGTTGGGAAAGAGAATTGGTGAGGAGGGAGTTCATAAATGGAGTCTGGGAGGAGTGGAGGCCGCATGAAGGGAGGCGGGAGGTTACAACATGAGAGGGAGAAGCCACGGAGGAAGGTGTCGAGGGGAGGCGAAGGAAGGGCGGAATAGAGTTGATGCAATATGTAGAGTGGGGTGGAATGCGTGTGAAGGGAGATGAGCGCGGGTGTGAGGGAAACGGATTGGAGTGGAGGTGCTTGGAGGAAGGGACCTACAATGGGAAGCAAGCCCAAGAAGAGTGCAGGCGAAGAGCGGCAGAGATGGAGGGTGAGGAGAGTGACTGGGATGGAGAGCTTGATTTAGGGAAACCCTAGAATTTATGGCTAAAAGCCAAGGTTCAAAGAAACTCTGAGATGATGGCCATTGGCCGGATCAGGTTGGCTCTGATACCAATGAAACAGAAAAAAAGTATGTTTCTACAAGAAAATCCAACGTAAATAGGATAGAAACTCCATAAATGGATAAATATATAAAATGAATAATTGATAAGTGATGATTTACAATTACATTGCCTTGGGCTTTATAAGCCATTTGGCGCCTTTTTGAATATAAGTCATGTCTTTTGACTTTTCATAAATAGTTAATTAATTACTTCTGATTTAATAATTATTATTATTAATTTTATATTAATATTAATAATTAACATTAATATTTAAAATTATTAATTATGGTATGTTATATAATTTTTATATAACAAATAACCTCTTAAAGCCTAACCACCAAGACGAGTACCACAACTTTGGAGGTGTGAGTGAAAAACTCAGAAAATTATAAGTCGTTTGTTCAACAACAAATAATTACCAAGGGCAAAAACACTCTAGGCTTAGTTGGCTTGATCTCTAAGTCTAGGCAAATGATTTTTTTACATACTTCACCATGCTAGCACATTTATTACAATTCCCTCGAAGGGGTATGAAAATGTGGTATAAGAAAAAAATTTAAAATTTCCCAGAAAAGGCCTGGTGGACTTCTGAATTCTAAAGAATGAACAAGTATGCGTGTTCCTCTTTGTCAGCTCACTTGAAATCTAACTAAGTATGAATTAATAGGTAACACTAAGTATGGCAATTGGGTTGCAGGTTTTGTGGATATCATTCAAGGCTCGGTACCAGAACTAATTGCAAAATCTTACACTCAACAACACAAATAGTGAATATCATAACCATGTAGAGATTACTAACTACTACTTGACTTTGTTCCTACCAAGGCAACTAGAGAGGCTCTTTTATCCGATCTACTATAGTGTATCAATGTATGTTGACTCTAACAAATCCAAATCCTCCTTAATAGTTCCTACCTACTAAGCCAGCCAAGCAACTATCAAGTAGAATAAGTATATGTCAACTCCTACAAAGCTATAGGCTAGGAAGGCTCTCATAACCAGCAACAGGATGCTCTCATGCTTGAGATGAAATTCTGAGCTCTTTCCATGGCATGGTTATTTTTCATCTACTCTTATTTGTATTCCTTTTGCACAAAAGCTCCAACGTGAAAAGCATAAAATACTCCAAAGAAAAACAACATAGAAGCCCCTTCCCTTTAAGCCAAAGAACAAAATGTATAGGAAAAGAGGTAACTATACAGAATTTGTCCTTTCCTCTTTTCAATGTGACAAGGTAATGAAGAATAGGAGGCAAAATCAGCATGCTATGGAAACATATTCATCCAATCTTCCTATGGTATGTCAATCATTATTGGAATGTCAAGCAATGGCTACTTGTGATTATCCCAAGCTCATATTAAGGCCCTCAAAAGCTCTCAAACAATTTGACAACTTGTCTTTTATCTTGTGGGAATTTGAGTACCACACCAAATGATTTTAGACCTTAAACCTTAATTCAAAACAACAATTATTTAAATCATACTTGGGCACATCCCTCAACTAATGGGGCTCTTGCATTCAAGCTTCAGTTCTGAAAAGATAGGAATGTTCACTTATTACAACTTATGAATTTATTTGCAACAATTCAACTTTAGGTGCAAGGAATCTAATAATAGAACATATGCAATGAGGAACTAAATTAGAATATGCAAGAATCAAAATAATGAATTTATGATGCTGTATCTAACACAACATGAGCAGTCGGTAAAGTGCATGAATTTAAGACTTACCCAAAAAGTGGAAACCATCGAAGAGCACTGTGATAAAAGAATCTGCAATGCATTAAATCCCTATACATGAGTTCAGTCTACTAATACAGTAATGCTTGGATATCAAATAGACAGAAAATTTAAATCCATGCAGCAACTCAAGTTTAAGATTGTCATGAACATAAATTATTCATCCAAAAAAAGAAAGAAAACACAGTTTAAGAATACAAATTCAAGTAAAGATGGGTTGTCACTGGAAAACGAAAAATGTACCATGCTGCTAAATTAACTTTGCATAACAAGTAACATAACCCCTCTCATCCCCATCCTCTTTTCCTCCTCCCAATGACAAATGCCGAAAAAATTATTGTCCTGATCAGCATATCATAATGTTACATGTTCTAATTGCACTTACAATGTAGGAGGGATACCTTCCCTAGAATATACAAGAAAATATGTTGATATTTTAATTTTTAAGATAGATGAAGTACAGAAAAATATGTCAAAACACACATAAAATATAATGAGGATAGTGGGTGTTGACCACCTAACCAACTAGGTGTCCAACCATGTACCATGTGCATTGAAGATGAGAAAGAAGTACCTAATGAAGTTTTTTTTTCAAGTGAGGCAGCTCTTCTTCTTATCTTTTTTCCATGAAATTTCCGCACCCCTGTGGGGGTATTGTAATGATATGTCAGCATAAAGGTTTAGATTTTGTATAACTTAGTTACCTAGGACTTTATCATTAGGAAAGCCCTTTCATCGAATGTTTTTTCCCTTAGATAATTAGAATTCATTTTTAGCAATTTTAATTATCTGAGTTTTTCACTCAAAAATACCTCCAAAGTGGAGAAAGGCGTTCTAATGATCGAGTCCACGGGGCGACTAAGGCCTAGGAATGTTCTATGTAACCATGCTAAACACTATCCAGAGTCTTGTGGAATTTTGATAGGTTTTACCTAAGATTTTTTAATTTTTGGTGATTAAAAAGTGTCCCTCAACATAAAATGTTGTAACAAAAAGAGTGTGAAATGGCATATAATGCCCACAGATTGGGGTATGGGTACTCAAAATCAATTGCATGAGTTTCCCTACACCCTTGGGCAAAGTTTGAAGTCATTCGAACAAGTCTTGCTAAGGTTTTGGTCACATTTTCCAAAGTTAGTCAAGGAAATCAGGAAAATTGGCAATTAATTAGCAAGCCAAATTTTGGAAAAGTGCCTAAAGTCACTTAGAAGGGGGAAATTAAGTTTCTAAGTGTTATATTATGTTCCTAAGGTGACTTTAGAAGAAAAAAGGGCCCCCCCCATGCAAGTGTTTCACAAGAATGAAGATGTCGCCAAAGGGGGGCACCCTCCCTCTTCATGTTAAACTAGTAGCAACAAGGAAGGTCTTCCTGCATGCATGTGTTCTTGCATGTAGAAGACTTAAATTAGGAAACTAGTTGTATTTAATTTACTTTTCCTAAATTTACTTTGGAAAATAAATTAAAGTGATCTAAATGAACTTTAGTGAACCACTAGTTAAAGTGAAAGTGAAATTAGGGTTTTTGCTTTACCACTAGTTAAAGTGAAAGTGAAATTAGGGTTTTCGCTTTACCTAAAGTTATCAAAGAGAGATCAATTGGTGGAGAGAACACACACACTTGTATTCCGACAGAGACACACTCTTGTATTCCGACAAAGACAGGGTACAGACAGGGAGAGAAAGTCAGACAGAGGATTTCGCTGAGAAGACGGAGGAACAAGCAGCAGGATCATCGAGCTTCGTACAGCTGGGCCGTACACTCACACAAGAGGGTGTTGAGGTTTAGCTGGGATTTGCCCAGTGATTCTGTCGGGTACTGCATTCGCCAGGTTTGGGTGAATTTGCAGTGATTGTAAAAGTTCCATATTTTCTCATAATAAAATCTATATCTAACTATTGCACCGATTTTCCCATCTTGGGTTTTTATGGGGGTTTCCATACCCAAAATAATAGTGTCAATATTGTGATGTGATGTTGTGATTTATTTCTCAATTTTATATTCCGTTGCATACTGTAAAAGATATTCATGTGTGGTTATCAATTGATATTTTGCATGCATTGTTTAGCCCTAGTTGAATATTAAAGGAAAATTTACATGGTATCAGAGCTCTGGTGAGCTAAAGCTGAGAGATTTGCAGCAGCAATGATGGATCAGGGGCAAGATCTATAGGAAGACACAAACCTAGACTTCTAGATCTAGGGTTTGACAAGTACACTTCACTATGGCCATGCAGTTGAGAGTTGAGGATAGACTCCAGGGTGCTCAGAACTTTCTTACATGGAAAGAGAGGATCATAAGGATCCTAGATGTTAGTGATGTTGAGGAGCACATTGACTCCACAAAAGTTGCACCCACAGATTCGGCAGATCTGATAGCCTGGAAGAAGATTGATTCCAGAGCCATGCTGATTATCATGGATGGAGTGAAGGACCATATAGTCCCTCACCTTTCTAGTAAGAAGACCGCATTGGAGATGTGGAAGCCTTTGGAAAGTCTATACCAGAGCAAGAACGAGAACCAGAGGATGATGTTGCAAGAGAGGATGCGCAACACCAAGATGACCAAGGGAGAAGGAGTGGTACCTTAATTCATGAGGCTCACACAGATCAGGGATGAGCTTGGAGTTGTTAGCTCTAAGACTAATGAGGAGGAACTAGTTTGGATAGCCCTCAATGGCTTCTCTAAGCCATGGGACACCTTTCTCAAAGGTGTTGTGGCTAGGGAGAAGCTCCTTGATTGGCAGAGACTATGGGATGACTTTGTGCAGGAGGAAACCCGCATGGATCAAGGATCAGGCTCATCCAGCAGTGCCCCACATATTGTGGATGAGGAGGCTCTAGCCCTTACAGGGAAGAGCAAGGGGAAGGCAAAGACGAAGAAGGATGGTAAGAAGAACCTTGATGTATCAAAGGTTAAGTGTTTTATCTGCCACAAGCAGGGACACTTTTCCTCCCAGTGCCCAAACAGGAAGAAGAAGAGTAACACTCAGATGGCTGGATCTGCAAAGGTGGATGAGTTCAGCAGGAACTTCGATGAGGAGTTTTGTTTGATAGCTTGCATGGCAAGCACCACAGAGAGCAGCATATGGTACATTGAAAGTGGAGCATCTAGTCACATGACTGGACAGAAGAGATTCTTCAAAGACTTGCAGGAGGGTGGAACAGGGATCCACGTTGAGCTGAGTGATGATGCGTGGTATCAGGAGCAGGGAGTTGGCACTATTTCATTTGAGAGGGAGTCCGGAAAACCCCTCAGTTTTGCTGATGTGTTATATGTTCCAGGACTAACCAAGAACCTTATATCAATCTCCACTCTAGAGGACAAGGGATATCAAGTGAAGTTCTGTGACCATAGAGTGTATATCAGGCCCAAGGGGTCAAATAGGAGCTTGGATTTGGTGATTGCAGAAGGAGCGGGAAAGTGTACAGATTACACTTTGAGCCTGTAAAGGCTCTAATCAGCAGCAACAGCAGCAGTCAGGGTGAGTTGTGGCATAGGAGGATGGCACACTTACACCATGGAGCACTGAAGCATTTGAGACAGGCAGTCATTGGAGTTCCTTAGGTGCAGGAGGAAAAGCATAACCACTACAAGGGTTGTACTTTGGGGAAGAACATCGGGAAGCCTTTCCCATAGAGTGAGCAAAAATCTAAGAAGCCCTTGGACTTGGTGCATTTAGATGTATGCGGACCTATGAGTGTCCACTCGTTCAATGGTTACAGTTACTGCGTAACCTTCATTGATGAATATTCCAGGAAAACCTGGATCTATTTCCTGAAGGCCAAGTCAAAGGTCTTTGAGAGGTTCCAAGAGTTCAAGACTCTTGTGGAGAACCAAACAGGAAAGAAGATTCGGGTGTTGAGGACAGACAACAGGGGTGAGTACACTTCCAATGAGTTCATGGAGTATTGTTCGACTGAGGAGATCAAGAAGGAGCACACTATGCCCCATACCATACAGCAAAATGGAGTTGCAGAGCGAAAGAACAGGAATATGGTTGGAGCAGCCAAGGCCGTGCTATTTGATCAGGGATTACCACTATTCCTCTGGGCCGAGGCATACAGGACTGCAGTATACATTCAGAGCAGGTGTCCCCACACAGCCTTGGGGAGGAAGACACCGAAGGAGGTCTTCACAAGAACTAGGCCAGATGTGAGTCACATTCGCATATTTGGCAGTGTCTGCTATTGTCATGTTCATGCTGACAATAGGAAGAAGCTGGACCCTTCTGGAGAGAAGGGGTTACTTGTTGGTTACAGCGAGATTTCGAAGGCATGTAGAGTTTACATTCCTGCTCGCAAGAGGATCATTGTGAGCAGGGATGTCCAGTTCGATGAGGACAGGGCCTTACGGAGATCTCTGGACTTACCAGTAGCAGCAGCCAACACAGGAGTCAGGAGTCAAGTTGGAGGAGCCAGATGTACAGGTACATGTACAGACACAGAGCACAGAATCTGGTGGTCAAAGGGAGTCAGGTGGACATGATCCTTCAGTCATTGACTTGAAGGATGAGCTGCAGTAGGAGACAGATATCCAGCAGCCGCAGCAGGTTGACACTAGGCCAAGGCCTAAGTGGTTTAGATCCACAATGCAGGATTCCAGGCAAGTAGATCCTCCACAGACATCTTTTAGACGGAGTGTACCACTAGAGAGGCTTAGTTATATGGCACTGATGACAGAGTTGATTAACTCTGAACCTTCCAGCTTCGAAGAGGCTGCACAACATGATGTGTGCCAGGAAGCTATGGTTGAGGAGTATGACTCCATTATGAAAAACCAGGTATGGGAGGTTGAACCGAGGCCACAAGGGAAAAAGGTGGTGGGATCCAGATGGATCTACAAGATGAAGCATGCAACAGACGGAAGCGTGGAGAAGTACAAGGCGCACTTCGTGGCAAAGGGGTTTTCACAGAAGGAGGGTATTGATTATGAGGAGACCTTCTCCCCTATTGCTAGGTATTCTTCCATTCGGACGATTATCTCACTAGCAACTGAGATGGGTTGGCGTGTCCATCAGATGGACGTCAAGACTGCCTTCCTCAACGGAGTGATAGAGGAGGAGGTGTATATTAAGCAGCCAAAGGGGTTGGATGTGGAAAATAGGGAGACACCTATATGCAGACTGCATCGAGCTCTTTACGGGCTCAAGCAGGCACCTCAAGCATGGTACTCGAGGATTGACAGCTATCTACAGGAGATGGGATTTCAACGGAGTGAGGCTGACCACAACCTGTACTTCTTGACAGGTGAGGTGCCTCTCATACTGGTCCTATATGTGGATGATCTCTTTTTGACAAGAGATGAGAGGCTGATTGGAGACTGCAAGTCCAACCTTGTAGTGGAGTTTGGGATGAAGGACCTTAGGTTGATGCATTACTTTTTGGGCTTGAAGGTTTGGCAGAGAGATGGATGCTTCTTCATCGGACAGGGGAAGTATGCAATAGAGATCCTAAAGAGATTCAGGATGGAGGACTGCAAGCCTATGGCCATACCTCTAGTTTCCAACTAGAGGAAGATTGATGCATCAAGATCAGACGGATTCGATCCTACCTTGTATCGTCAGCTTATCAAATTGCTTATGTATCTGGTCAACACTCGACCAAACATCAGCTTTGTAGTCAACTCTTTGAGTCAGTTCATGGTGGACCCTCGGAGAGTGCATTGGACGGCTGCGAAGCACATACTTCGCTACATCAGAGGTACAGTGGAGTATGGATTGGTTTATGAGCACAGGGGGAGTGTACAGTTAGCAGGTTTCACAAATGCTGACTGGGCAAGATGTGTAGAGGACCGGAAGAATACTTCAGGTTGTTGTTTCAGCATTGGATTAGGGGTTGTCTCTTGGTTCAGCAGGAAGCAAAAGTCAGTTGCATTGAGCTCAGCAGAGGCTGAGTACATGGCAGCCAGCATGGCTGCTTGTGAGGGTATGTGGCTGAGGAAGTTACTTGCAGGCTTGTTCGAGTGTGAGCTAGAGGGTACAGTAGTTCACTGTGACAATCAAAGTGGCATCAGGCTATCTGAGAATCCAGTGTTCCATGACCGGAGCAAACACAGAGACATCAGATACCACTTCTTGAGAGATTGTGTTCAGAGGGAAACCATTCGGTTGGAGTACATACAGACAGATGAGCAGGTGGCGGACATTTTCACCAAGGCACTTTGTAGACAAAGTTTTGTGAAGTTCAGGGATAAGTTGGGGTTGCTACCGAATCCCTTCCTCGTTGAGAGGGAATGTTAAACTAGTAGCAACAAGGAAGGTCATCCTGCATGCATGTGTTCTTGCATGCAGAAGACTTAAATTAGGAAACCAGTTGTATTTAATTTATTTTTCCTAAGTTTACTTTGGAAAATAAAATAAAGTGATATAAATGAACTTTAGTGAACCACTAGTTAAAGTGAAAGTGAAATTAGGGTTTTTGCTTTACCACTAGTTAAAGTGAAAGTGAAATTAGGGTTTTCGCTTTACCTAAAGCTATATAAGAGAGATCAATTGATGGAGAGAACACACACACTTGTATTCCGACAGAAACAGGATACATACAGGGAGAGAAAGTCAAACAGAGGATTTCACTGAGAAGACGAAGGAGCAAGCAGCAGGATCATCGAGCTTCGTACAGCTGGGCCGTACACTCACACAAGAGGGTGTTGAGGTTTAGCTGGGATTTGACCAGTGATTCTGTCGGGTACTGCATTCGCCAAGTTTGGGTGAATTTGCAGTGATTGTAAAAGTTCCATATTTTCTCATAATAAAATCTATATCTGACTGTTGCACCGATTTTCCCATCTTGGTTTTTTTGGGGGTTTCCATACCCAAATTAATAGTGTCAATATTGTGATGTGATGTTGCGATTTATTTCTCAGTTTTATATTCCGCTGCATACTGTAAAAGATATCCATGTGTGGTTATCAGTTGATATTTTGCATGCAGTTTAGCCCTAATTGAATATTAAAGGAAAATTTACAGGTATTGTAATGATATGTCAGCATAAAGGTTTAGATTTTGTATGACTTGGCTACCTAGGACTTTATCATTAGGGAAGTCCTTTCATCGAATGTTTTTTCCCTTGGATAATTAAAATTCATTTTTAATGATTTTAATTATATGAGTTTTTCACTCAAAAATATCTCCAAAGTGGTGAAAGGCGTTCTAATGATCGAGTCCACGGGGTGACTAAGGCCTAGGAATGTTCTATGTAACCATGCTAAACACTATCCAGAATCTTGCGAAATTTCAATAGGTTTTACCTATGATTTTTTAATTTTTGGTGATTAAAAAGTGTCCCTCAACCATAGTTTTAAAAATAGGGCTAACCGGTTTCAGAACCAGCCAGTTCACCGGTTCGGTACCAAACCGGCAGGTAAACCGGATCGGTGACCGGTTAGTTACCGAACCGGCCGATTGGTAACCAAACCGGTTCGGTTCAGTAGCTAACCGGTCTGACCGACCGATTTCGAACCTGACCGGGCCGGTTGGCAATTTACTGTTTTTTTTATTTTTATTTTTTTAAAGTTTAAGTTTGAACTTTGTTTTTTATTTTTTTTATATTTTATATTTTACTAACCTGTCTACCTAACCTATCCCTAACCTAACTACCCAACCCAACTACAAATAACATCTATCGGTCCCCTTCAAAAGTTCATATTATTTCTTTTATATGGTATATACATGAGTAGATTACAGTACACTTTGTGCCATTTTGATATATTGACTTTTATATGGTATATACATGAGCAGATTTTGGTTATTTTGTCTTCAATGACTTGGAATCATGGATTATAATCTTGAAAATGTTGTTTTTCTTTAAAATTTAAATATTTGATGTATTTTTTAGCAAAACAATTCATTAAATTCAAATCGGCCGATTTATGACCGATTCATTACCGATTCTGATTCCGATTCCGATTTTTAAAACTATGCCCTCAACATAAAATGTTGTAATAGAAAGAGTGTGAAATGGCATATAATGGCCACGGATTGGAGTATGGGTACTCAAAATCAATTGCATGAGTTCCCCTATACCCTTGGGCAAAGTTTGAAGTCATTCGAACAAGTCTTGCTAAGGTTTTGGTCACATTTTCCAAAGTTAGTCAAAGAAATCAGGAAAATTGGCAATTAAATAGTAAGCCAAATTTTGGAAAAGTGCCTAAAGTCACTTAGAAGAGGAAAATTAAGTTTCTAAGTGTTATATTATGTTCCTAAGGTGACTTTAGAAGAAAAAAGAGCCCCCCCATGCAAGTGTTTCACAAGAATGAAGATGTCGCCAAAGGGGGGCACCATCCCTCTTCATGGAAATTGAGATAATTGAAAATAAGCCAAAGTAAGGGGTCCCACTTTGGTGGTCCCTCCCTTTGGACCTAGAATGAATATTAAAAATATTAGAGGGGGATTTCTCCCCCATTTCTATTTGATTTCTCACCCTAGGAGGTGCCCCCAAGAGAAGTGGTTCCCCTCTTTGAGCTCCCACTCTCTCATTTTGACAAGTGGCTTGCATGGACTTGGGCTCTCTCCTCACTCATTTCTTATTTAAGGAGGATTCCCCTCCTCATTTGGGTTACAAAACACACACACGCCCACTCTCTTGCTCATGCTCTCATTCTTTCTCTTGCTCTCTTACCCTTGCTCTTTCTTGGGCCATTGTAATTTTCAGCCATTTGACTTTGGTAATCAAAATATTTGGAGGAATCTTGTGTCCATTGTTCCCATTGATGATTTGCTTCCATGCTTGAGGAGTTACACAAGTTTGGTTGGCCAAGGAAGCATACTTATTTGCTTTGATAGGATTTATGGTATTTGAAATCCATAAATTTTATGAGTTTTCATTCTTGTAGCAAAAGAAGTTCATATATTTTCTAGTTTGAAGTCTATGATTTCTTTGTTCATTATTTGATTCTCACCTTAGTAGTTGTGTAGTGAAATCTTATTAGTTGCAGGTTATTTGGATTGAAGAGTGGGATTCCTCGGTTGGATGCCCCATTGCTTCACTTTTTGAAGAACAACTGACCAAATTTCTCTTTCTTTACATACAAATTTCTGCATTTTAATTTTAGTTTGTTGAGTGTTTCAAATCTGATTTTAACCATTTTATACTCAAGTTCTTTCAAAATTATTCATTTGGCAACTTTGTGTAAATTTTGTATATAAATTGCACTAACATACTAACTTCCCCAAAGTGATTTTGGGCACATTTTATCATTTTTCTGTTTGCTGGTTTTAGCAGGTTGGTAACAAAACAACGCAAAGCTCTGCCTAATTTCAGCCATAGAAGAGTTTTAAGGCCACCCCAAAGGAAGAGCTTCAAGGCCATCTCAAGAAAAGGGAAAAACACGGATTTTCTCACTCTCTTTACCTCTTTCTTTACGCTGAAATTTCAGCCTTTGTAACAAGTCCAAGAGAGTCTCTTGGACTCAATTTCTTGCTTTGCATTTTCAATTAAATCAAGTCTCATTTATTTGCCATCCATTGCTAGCAAAAGAAGTTGGGTTTGTCCACCTTTGCATAAGCAATTGTTGATTGGCGTGGGTTTAGATTAGTTAGAGTTTCATTTTGTTTTTTGTTTTTTCTTTATTTTTGCACACACCTTGCAAGTGATTTGGCTATGCCATCCTTGTGAAATCATGTTGCCTTGTATCTTTCTTTCTTTTATTTTGATTTGCCCACACCTTGCAAGTGATTCAGCTATGCCATCCTTGCAATATCGTGTTGGCTTGCATTGTTAATAATTGTTAAATTCTTCATTTCGTTTAAAGTAAATCTTGCCACAATATTCGTCTCGTATTCACTCCCCTTATCAGTTGGTCTGACCCTGGGTGACAAGAAAGGAAGAAGATTTGAGTTGGCTAGAATAATAAGCATTTCAATCCATTATTGCAAGATTGAGAAAAAGAGGATTAGTGTGTGGAGCTAGAGGGGTAGAGGTCGTTGGGGGCCTCGTGGCACTCTTTGTCCTCCTATTGAGCACCCGGCTAGTTCTTGGGACCAACTTGTGGAGCTACGAGGGAGACTTGTGGTCTCTTGTTGAGCGCCCAACAGTTTCTCTCAGTTGAGGGATAAGGGTTGGAGGTAGACACATTAGTTGGTTTATTTTCTCATGCAAACACATTAATTCCCCTAAGTTGAAGAAAGACCTTAAAATAAATTAAAATCTATTGGACCACTTGCACAACATCACGATCTTTCGTTTTATTTAATATTGCGGTCATCGTTTATTTGGTTCAGTTCTACTTCAAGCTCATCTCGTACACTTTAGTTCATTTGCTTAAAGTATTTTACATTTGATGAATGTGGTCTTTTGATTATTGTGGTGAGTGAATGATTTAGAGCAATTTGTGCATTTTGGCAATTTCATTGTAATCTTTATTTGTAACTCCATAGCCCGATTTAGGTAGGCATTGGTTTAGTAATACTATATTTCTCTTGCAATTATATTTGGTTTACAAATAAAGAAAGATTTTCCTGTCATATGAAATTATTGCATTTCTGCATGATTGACTGCCATAAAGCTTAAATTAATCTAATCATCTTTTAACTCCTAAAATGCAACCTTTGAAACATAACAAATAGGGACTACCTCCCTTGACCTTTTAGGAGTTGGGTCTAAACAGAGGAGTTAGGAATCGAGGTGACATTGGGTTCTAAACTCATAGCTTCCCTCAAGAACACACCTAGTGGTTGAAAGACTTTTCCGCGGTCAAGTGTGTTTTAGGCGGCAACAGTGGAAAATAAAAGATATAGAAAAACAAGAAATTTCACACTATCTAACAAAAGAAATGTTAACATTGAATCTTGACTTATAGGATTTTGAAACAAAGATGAAATATTTGTTATCCACTAAGTTGCACTTAGGTGGATTTCTAGTAAGCTGCCGAAGTTATGAACAAGTCCTTTATTCATTGTCAGTGTTCAAAAGTTCAGAAGACCTTTCAGGGCCAATCTTGGCCTCTTCTTTTAATTTTTTATATGTTCATACCCTAGGGGGAATTTATAATAAGTTGACGTAGCATGATGACTTTTTGTAAAAGACTTGGCCTACTTAGACTTAGCTATAAATGCGGTACTCTAGAGTGTTTTCTCCTGTTGTTGCACAAACGACTTATAATTTTCGAGTTTTTCACTCAACCTCCAAAGCTAAAGTATTCGCCTTGGTGGTTAGGCCCTAGGAGGTTATTAGAGTCTAGATGTCTGTGTATATTACCATGCTAGTCACTTTTTTGAGTCATATGAACATTGCACTAGGTACCCCATAGGTTTTTTTAATTTCCGAGAAAAATAGTTTTTCCCGTAAACTTTGGCTATTTTTTAATAGTTTAATTGGGAAAATTCAAGGTGTCATAAAAGTGTGGCTAGGGGGGGGGATTTTCCATGGGGGTGTTCGTTTTCAAACTCAGAGCACCCACTTTTCCTAAGTTTTAAGTGATTATTTATCACTTCAGTGAAAAAATCTCCAAAAAAAACAAAAAAATGAATAAAAAACTAGAAAAGGGAAAATATGGAGAAAAAACACATCCCTAAATCAATGGGAACTTGTCACAGACATGTTCCAGTTCAACTAAGGATGATGTTGGGGGCTAACTGAAGATCAAATCAGGTCGATTCCAATCAAATCCATGAGGGGCGAATTTCTCCTTAGATGGGCACATTTATCCATGATGGAGCTCACCTCTTGTTTTATATGTGTCACAGAAAGAGGGGGGATGACCTACCTTGTTAGAGGTGTTGCCTACCACCTCGAGTTCACTCTAATCTGCCCCCAATCTTCTCAAAAAGCTCCAACACTTGGCAAATTCACCCCCCTTGGGGTTTGCTCTCATTTTTCCTATTTAAGAAAGAGTTTTGCTCGCATTCTCTCATATTCAGAGGACGGAAGAAATTCCCAAGTGTTGTATTATAGTTGTAATAATCTGTGGAATAACAAAAAGGGTTTGGAGGTCTCATGTGGTGTATGGCTCAAGTGTGTGGATAAACATTGCATAATTCATGAGGAAACTTGTATTGTTTATATTTGTTGTACTTGTTTGGTTTGCTGTGGACCTACATGGAGAAGTAATCTCAATAGGATAAGAATATGTTTGTTTGATTATTTCTTATTGATTAGTTGCATTAGATCTCCTGGACGTATATGTTATTTTGTTTAAATGCATGTTTTTTGGGTTTCTTTTGTAGTTAACACACTTGCATTTAACCATATCTTTGTGCAAGAATTTATGAGTTGCTACACGTATCTAGGCTTGAACATTTGTTTGATCTTGTTTGACTCCTCCAATTTTCGAGCACTTCTAAGGAGCATAGTCCCTCCGCTTTCCACCAGCAAACTCCATGGTTCAAAGGATTCCCAAGCTTGGAAGCACTCTTTCTATCCTTCTTTCCTTCACTTCTTAATTAAATTTTTTATCGGTTACCGGTTACTTTTCCTAACTTGCACCTTAAGATCTAGTTACTTCAAGTAAATCATTTCTAGATCAAGTTTCTGAGTTAGTAATGCTAGATCTAACAATTGCATAAAGTTTTATCATTTCAAATTAGATCTAGCTTAGATATCTACTTTTTTACAAATCTTTTTAAAAGAAATTCTTAAGCTTGTTTAAAAAGTAGTTTCATTTGAGCTTAAAGTATATCTCACAAGTTTTAAAGTGCTTGAATTGGCAGCCCTTTAAAGGCTGTCCAAGATCCTAAGAAAAGTGGGTCTCACAAGCCCACTCTTCTTAGTTGCTTTCTTAGATCTAATATTAACTTAAGATTTTTTAGTCTTTTTCTAGCTTTGTCTAAGTCACTATTAGAGTGCTTTTGGGCACTTTTTGATACTAATTAGTTTGCTGGTTTTTATATTTGTATAGCAGATTTTGAGCCTTTTGGGGCAAAATTTTGACATGTACAAGTGATTCAAGGCCACCTTGAAGCCTCATCTTCTCTCCTTTACCTCTTCCAATAAATTGTAACCTCTTTCCTCCAATCTTACAAGGAGAAAGAGGGCTTCTTTAAAGCATTGTAAATACCATAATAAAAGAGATCAAATGGTCAACCAAGGGGGCTTGCATTTGTCTTTTCATGGTGTGAATTTTTCTAACCTTTTTACTTTATTTTGTAACATAATCACACACTCCGCCTCAAAAAGGCTGCATAGTTTGTAAAGTAGTTTCAGAGTTTAATTTTATGCTCTTCCCTTTTTCAAGGAAAGTAAACAAATACTAACCCATCCTTGCTCTCTCGAGTACAGCCTTCAGGCCTAAAAGAGACTCCTAGCTGTAGTAATTAGTTTTACTTCTTTGTTTTCGTTTCTACAATCTCAAATTGGAATAAACATTCGCCATTTCCGTGTATGCTCTTGCCCATCGCAAGTTCACCCTGAGCTTTGGGATAATCAAAAGCAGAAGTGTGCATTCATTAAATTTCCACATCTAATAAAAAACTCACCATTAATAAAATCAATCCCTTGAAAACATATAAAAATCCGACGTACACGAAGTTTGTCATTTGTGGGCAAATTCTTCGGAGAAAGCGGGAACAACTAGAAAGTGACCGCACTGCCCCGTCAGGCTACACCCTCATTTGGTGTAGTGTTGTACACACGCCGGTGACTCCATCTAACCCACATCTTCTAGCGAGGAGCCACTTCTGTCAAAATACAGACACATTCCCCTTACCTCACGGTATACCGAGAATCCCTTTCCCCCCTAATCCACTCATATTTTAATAATTAAAACTCGTCAAGATACACTTGCACAACATTTCCCTTACAGTACTATTTGACTCCATTGGCACTAGTCTACATGCAATCATCATACGTTTATTTAAGTAAATATTTTGTTAATGGAATATATTATTGTATGTTGTTGAGGTTATCTAAATTTTGTGCAAGTCTTGTTTCAGTAATCTTTCATTTCAAACTCCTAGACTAATTCCATCTTTTTGTTTCTTAGCTTAAAAAAACTTTAGATTCCTTTAAAGGGACCACCCCCCTTGGCTTCGCTAGGAGTTGGCCTAGACAGAGGAGTTGAGTGTTGAGTAACAGTATCTCAACTCGAGACTTGCCCCCAAGGACGCACCCAATGGCTTGAAGATTTCCACCACACTAATCCCCCCTAGGTGCGTGAAAGGCAGCAACAAGATCTAAATAAAAAAAAGAAAATCCCATTAGAAGATGCAATGGTTCTTTAGATTAGGCAACAAATAAGGTGCTTCGATTTCTGAATCTTGTAGTAGTTTTAATAAGCAATTGTTATTATTTTACACCTTGGCAACTTTGCAAATTTCACTACCATAAAATTGATAAAGACACCCCATCCTTGTGTATTCCTGGATCAATTCTTTACTAAACCACAAATTGTTCAATTGGCTTGGTGGTTACTTTTTGGCTTTTATAAGGAAGTGTACATACTTTGATTAACAGTGACCACTCAAACATTGACAAGCCATTCACAAATCAAAGTTATGTTTTCCTATTGTAAAAACTAAAAGAATTCTCTCTAAATAATCCAAGTACCAACATATAATGCCCTAAAAATGATAACCTTCATCTTTACAAATTCCATCGTAATGACACCAAGCATATCCATAAATGTGACCACTACATAACATTACCTCATATTCTAATAGTTCTACATTTATTGAGGATCGTTTAGCTTTTGAGGCCAACAAATGGTATCTATTACAGGTCGAGCAGATTTTAAGGGAATTGCCCTTGGAATGGTCATTTCAAGATAGTTTTTATAGTCCTTCTTGGTATGGGCCTGAATAAGACAATACGTATAAAGTAATTAGCTCTATGCACCCCTAATGTATTAAACGGTGACCTAAATCCTCATAAAATAATTTTTTTCATGATATAAGTAGGTCAATAAAAATATGATTATGATGTGGACTCGCCTATAGAAGGGCTACAAGACACTACTACTCCACATCAAACTCAACATATGCCACCCCGGAGGGTGTTCCTAGGGCAACATCAACATGGATAATTTGAATTGAGTAACATATAGAGGTAAAATGTGCTTTATTTTCCATCATCATCATGTGATGCGTCACCTTATTTATTGCACCCTTCACTTTTATAGAAACTAGAGAAATTCTTGCTAATTTTTTCAACCCATAACTTTTAATGTCTATAACTTTCACAAACAAAAACGAACGTGTGCCAATGATCCATGACTTTGGCTTTCTGTAAAAAGATCTATAGATAACAGAAATAAAATGACTCTAATTTCTCTATTACAAGATACAACACTACTTGTTGAGGCATTTCTTCATTTTTGTACTTCTTATAGAAATAGAGTAATTACGCCTAATTGATTTATTATTTTTCTTTTAAGAAGAAAGGATGGTTTTACTTTTTGTAAAGCCATCATCATGAGCCTAAAAATTAAACATGGGATAGGTGATCATAAATTTGTTCTAGATCTCATGAAGCACCCCCAAACATGGTGTAAGCACTTTCGGAGTAACCCAAAAGCTAACACTCTCTCTTTACAAGGAAGGTATTTACACCGACACCTATCAACTCCCTCTGCAACTCCACCTACAAAAGTTGCACCTATTGCAATCCCAAAGTCAACCACTCTTTGTAAAGATGTTGGCATCCATGTTATAATAACATCTCGATCCTCCAAAGAATATTAACCACCTGTGAATGTAAAGGAACATAACCCTAGAACATAAGCAATCTGCCAAATTACATCCCTCAAGTTAACATTATGGGTCAAAATCAAAGGACACAACAATATGAAGATGTCCAAAACATCCGACAAACTTAATCACGTATTCATGCAAAATCAAGACAAGTGGATCACATCTTCAAAGTCAGAAAGATAAAAATCTGCACAAGTCAACTCCTTGATCCTAAAATACAAAGCACGTGGTATAGGATACAACCTATGCAGGGTTATCAACAACCTATCAATACAAGAATCCCTCTCATGCACCTCAAATTCCCTGACAACTAAAACAACCTAAACTAGGTCAACTCCCTCATCTCGAGAGAATCTTGAAGCAAAAGGAATATCACGGTCAACTCCCTGCATCTCAATATTCTAAACTCGACCTCGGAATCAGCCAAGGGTCAACTTGGACTTGACTCCTACTCAGAATCAATCAAGGGTCAACTTAGACTCGACTTGGACTCAGCTCTAACTTGGACTGGTTTGAATTTTATGATTCGGTTTACTAAATAATTCATAAAATATTAAAATTTTAACAAAAAAAATTATTTTAAAGATTCTAAATCATGATTACAAACCACTAGAGACAAAGAATGCAAAGTCTACTCATTTATATACCATATAGGGTGAATATATCAAAATGTCACCAAGTGCAATACATATTTGAAACAAAAGACATAACCAACAAGCTTTATATGGTCTCTAAAGTCCAAAAAACAACATCCTACAAGACTCAAGTTAGTGGTCTACTACATATCGCTGATCAACGTGATCATGCATCAAATTCAACACCACTACCGGAAATGGGATCCTCAACATGAGCTATAGGATCATCCTCTAGCTCAGAGTCCTTGAAATGCTCACAAATGATCAATGAGAGAGTTGTGAGGCAAGGGGGGGGTCTCTTTATAGTGTGCTTTTAGGGTTTAGGGTGAGAGAATCTAAGGTTTAGGTTAAAAATAAATGAAAAGGATTTTTTCCTCCAAAAGGGCACTACAACCAATAGGAATCAAATCGGTTTCAACTTGGCTAAGATGGTACAAACTCGAGCAAGTTGGACCAATTTGGTACCGAACCAACTGATTCGTACATTGAACCAACCAATTTTTTACTAGACCAATCCTCAATCCAATTTGAAGGCCAAGTTGATACCCTAGAGGGCCAACTCAATCAACTTGACCAAATCCATGACCAAGTTAGTTGAGTTTTAAAACATTGCTCTATCTAAAATAATCAAATATTCTTGTCCCTATCCTCTAGATAAGATAATTTTATTAATGTCCAACAAATGACCACTAAAGTAGGTCAAAGGGACTATTGGTTACAATGATTTCAATATCAAGTGGAAGCGCCAAAACAACTCCTATAAGAAAATGTATGTAGAAAGCAAAAATGAACTAAGTCATGAAGAAACCACTGTGTTACCCCTCATATTGTATGAGGAGTAAACTTGTGATTTTTATGACATTGAAGGGGATTTGCAAGAACAATTAATTCATAAACTTAAAATTGACCAAGAGCAATTGCATTACATTCAACACTCCAACAACACTGCATTTTCAGCACTGGTCTTTGTTTTTCATTGTATAAGCAGTTTCTTTAATTTACAATGTGTTGATTGATTATATTGTTCATGTTGTTGTCTTAATTACTATTGCAATCTCTTGTGCCATTTTTTATAAAACTCCTAAAAACAACTTACTCATCCACAAGTCACCACCTAAAGCTTAATCAGCCTTAGTAACTAATAGGATCTACCCCCTTTGGCTTCGTTAAGAGTTTGCCTAAACGAAGGAGTCAAAATCAAGTGACAGTGCTTGACTCGAGACTTGCCCCAAAGGATGGACTTAGTGGCTTGAATATTTATGCCACGCCAACCTAACCCCCAGGTGCGTGAAAGGTGGCAACAAAGCTTATGATTGGTTCCTATGGTGGAATAATTTAGATGGATCTATGCTAGTTTAGTTTATTTGTTGTTTTTCGACCACTCTTTTTATCCTTCTATCTTTTTAACATTTGATTTTAGATGTCAATTTTTTTCCATTTTATTTTATTAATATAGCAGACACAGATGTTATACATCTCATCCAACTATGTTGTAAGAGCACCTTGCTTCTCTCCGTGTAATTATCCATTTATGTGGCACATTTCTCTTTGATCTCTCCCACAAGGACTAGATTTGTCATTTTACTACAAATGCAGCTTTTTTAAGAGAAAATGGCAAGTTTTATCTCGTGATTTAAGAGGAGAACTTAGGTCTTGAGTAAATATTTCTAAGAGGAAAATGACCAGTAAAACAACTTTCTAAGAACAACTAGAAGCATTCATAAATAAGTTTGCTACAAAAAACAATTTCCAGAGCATGGTTTTGCTGGAGAAAACCATTGTTGTCAGACTTGGACTCGGCAAAGACTCGGTTAGCTTGGGACTCGACGAATCGACAACTCGGATAAGACTCGGCAAATAGAAAAAAAAGTCAAAATATAGCAAAATTTTTTGCACAAAAAATATACTAATGACATTTCTAATACATATAAGTTATACAACCACATTCTTTGCTCACAATTACTTTAATAACCTCTTTCCATACTTCTATTTGGAGAAAGAACAATTTATAAACAATGGTTGATGGTTTCACTACAATTCTTACAGAAAATGTATCTACTTGATCCAAGCCAATGCCTCTTTTGCCCATTATTTAAGTTAATATTTTGTTTACAAGCACCAATGCATCACCAATCTCTCTCATCTTGCATATCCTCCTCAACTTGATGTACATACTGCATGCCCTAACTTAATTGTATAAATACCAATGTCCGGATTTATAGACTAATTAAGTTTGTCCTCTTTCTCTGATAATTTATAGCACTATGGAAGACAACACATACTAAATAGTATATAAAAAAAATTAAAATATTTAACAAAATATATATATATAATCGAACTAATTATTATAACCATTACAACCAATAAATGATAACTTTTAATATTTATATTAACTTTTCAGTCAAATTAATATTTATTAAAATGATGATATGCATATATTTAAAATTTAAATTACTTTTAGTTTTGTAAACAATACCTTCTCTTAATATATTAGGATTATCGGAAAAGGGTTAGTGAGAGTCAATGTATTCCCCTCAACAGCTTTTCCACCTAAAGAAAATGAAGCGGAAAATGAAGAGAGGAAGGGACTTTCCCATTTATGGTGTAAAGCGGAGCAGGAATGGATGCTTTTCAGCCGAATCATATCGCTTACCAGCATGCATTCAACATTGATGGCCAGGGAGTCTTGGAAAGCTCTCTATCTATAATTGAATAGAGAGCACTCCTTCATACCTTAAAGGTAGGGCAACGCAACTTATTAATGTGCCTTTCAAGTAGAAAGGAGAGGGAATACGCATTTGGATAAGCACTCAGCCCTTAACCTTAAGATGATCATTTTGTATTTGAGAGGGGATTTCAAATAAAACTACATCAAGGAAGCAGAGCTCTCTATCTTGAATCCTGTCAAGTTTATGATAATTAATGATAACATGACAAATCAAAAGCAAAAGCACTGGAACACAGACTCGCGCGTACAGGCGAGTCTACGACGAGTTTCATGCGAGTGGCGAGTCTGAGACGAGTTTCAACGAATTTGACTGAGTCGCGAGTAAGGAGGCTGGGTATCGAGCAAGTAACTGGTTCGGAGCCCACTCGGCCAGACTCAGCTGACTTGGTGAGTTTAAAACGAGTGAGATAACACTGGAGAAAACAGTAAGGAATGTTAACTAGCAATTATGACAAATGCCACTGCAACTCTTCTGGTTTATCTTCAATAAATTTCAACCAATATTATTTATCATACACATGTATGCTTCCCCATATTTTTTTCCTAATGATTGGCATATTTTCCCTTTTCTAAACCTTTATATCTTGCATCTCATATACTTTTCTTTTTTTTGTAAAAGATACTTCTTATCTAGACAGAAAAATATTTACATCAGCAAAACTAAAGATAAGGAAGGGTATAACACAAAAGGAAGGTAATCTCGTATACTTACTTTCTAATTTACAACATTAAGGATCCACCTAAGACAAATTAGACAATTACTTAAAGAATTGGTTGTACTCTAAATAAAGAAGCAGAAATAGAAACATATCTGAAAGAAACACAACCAAAGGAAACCCATGGCTAAAGAGAAACAAGCACAACACAAATTGAAAACAGGATAGAAAAGCAACGCAGATCAGAGGTATACTATATCACCAAAATGTTGAATATGAAAAGATGGAAGATGTGTGCCCCCACCCACCCACCCCCCTCACCCCTAGCTCAGTCTCTCCTCCCCTCCCTCCACTTTCTTTCTGCATTAAATGATTATTGTAAGAAATGGAGCCTATTTTCCATAAATTGACATGTTCTTCACAACACAGCATAAAAATCAAGAGGGAAAACGCAAAGCTCATACTTGCCAGCATCTATAAGGATGTTAATTCTGCCTGAAGTGGTGGCATAACGAATGAGAATACTTGTATTCAATCTTCTATTTCTGTTCCCAGGTTGGACTGCTTCATGGCAAACCTGTCATCACTTCATGATAAGCATATTATTACTTTGAAACTGAATTACCAAAAATATTTAGATGGTCTAAATTCTATTTTAATCGGTTGGTTATTTTTCTGGGAATCAAATGCAACAAACTATTTCTAGACCCAGAAGAAACATAATCCACCTTCAGAATATACCAAACAGCAGATATAAACCCATTATGTTGGTCTGCAGCTACATGAATAGACCCAGAAGAAACGTAATCCACACACTTCAGAATAAACCAAACAGCAGATATAAACCCAATATGGTGGTCTGTAGCTATACAATAAACCCTTCTCACGTATTATTCTCAGTAAAATGCCTTTTGGAAATAAGATATAGATGACATTTATTTTTTAACAACTTTTCAACTCATGTTAGAGCTTTTGTAAGTATACTTTTATGTCGCCTAGAAACATTTCATCTCAGAAACCAAGAAATAGAAAACTTTAAATGTAAAGAGCTAGCGATGAAGTGCAATTCTCAAAAAAGGACCAAAAATTTTGAGCATTATCAAATAGATAATGCAAAAGTAATTTATTAGAGACAGGTTCATACCAGACATTTCTTTACGGGATCTGTGAGGCAGCTCACTCTAGGAATACCTTCACTTGTACCAGTTCCCAAAAATATAAGTTCTGAGCCCTTTTCTTCAGCAGTTGTAGAATGTTCAGTCAGAGGAATTTGATCTACACACCTTGCACCATCTGTAATAACCAGCAGTAAATGACACACTTAGAATGGAGCTATTGTACAACCCAGTAAAAATAAATGATATTTATTCCTATAAACTGATTATAGATGGGAAATGGTTAATATCATACAGGCTAATTACCCCTTTCCACCGAAGCCATCCTCACAAAAAGGATAAAAATCACCCTTTACAAGTCCATTTTTTCTTCTTGAATGGATTGAACCTCAGCAGTAATGTTGTGCACTCAGGAAGAAGAAGATAGGGAACAACTTTGTAGTTTGCTTCTTCTTCCTCAAGCTCTTGTTTAACTCACATCAACTTTCAACTCAAAACTTCACTGCTGCTAGCTATTGATTGGCATCTCTATAAGGAATATTTGTCTTTTAGCTCTACTATGACTTTTTAGAAAGTAAAAATCTCAAAACCAGAAGCCTAATCAAATATAAAGAGGAACTTTTCTAGGGCGATTCTGGGACAACTTTGCATGCTCAAGAAATAGGTTTACATGTGAACCTCCCAAGCCAGTGTGAGAATGTTGGTGCCTAATAAGCAGAGTTACATTTGAGTCCTCGGCTTCACCAGTACAAAATCAGAAACAAAATTTAAATAAGGAAAGAAATCAGATTAATCTTCACGTATATGCTATTATGACTCCAAGACAATCATCAGGGACAGTAATGACAAATATGTTAAGATCATATATTTTATGCACAACCAAGGGATTGCACCTCAAATCTGTGTGCAAAATAAGAGGATACATATGTATAGCATCTCAAAGATGGTCCAAATGTATTTTCATCGAAGGAAATTGATTAAATACTTGAATATTCTCATCAAAAAAATCTATGTTGCATGAGTTTCCAGAATGAGGGTACAGGTTTCGAGAACAACTAGAAGTTCCTCACAAATTTCCAAGGAATGGAAAAAAAAATATTAAAGGTTTTTGAAATTTATAAATATATCCAAAAATTATTCAAAAGTCCAAAAAAAAACCTATGAATTTTAAAAATTAAACATGATAGATACCAACAACCATTCACAGTTCCATAAATATCAAAAAGAAAACTAAAACCAAAATGATTAAGACAATGAGTTATTAAATTATTTAATAAAAGTGACAAAGCACCCATGCAACATTTCATAATACATAAATGAACAATGAAGAGCCAATGTGCATTAAAAAATGACGGAGCCGCAATCCCATATGCCTACAGCTATGGGTCTGCCCTAGCCACATTGTGTTTGTGAATTAGAGCGGATCGGCATAGTGTCCAATGAATTTTGTGAAGCATGTCACTTCCTCTGATTTTGGCTCAGTGTCTGAAACAATCCCTGAAAATGTTGGCCTCCCACCATTCATGGATGGCCTTGCATCTTTTAGAAGACTAGCGGCTACCTCAATCAAGAAAGTCAAATAGTCAAACAGGCCTCCAAAATTTGTGAAAAATTTGGAAGGGATCCCCAAGTTATAAATTCCATTCTAAGGCCAAAAGAGGAAGCCATTGCTCTTCACCGAGCAGATTTTGATCAACAAGTTTATGGCGGCATGGCCACATAAAACCCTAGATGTTTGGATCCAAATGTAGTGGGCTTCCCATCTGAAAGGTATGTTATCCACTAAGTTGCACTTAGTTGGATTTGCAGTGAGCCGCCAAAGTTGTGAACAACTCGCTTGTTCATTATCAGTGCTCAAAAGTTCAAACGTCTTTTCAAGGCCAATTTTGGCCTCTTTTTAAATTTTTGCATGTTCATATTGTTGCCGTCTAATTCGCACCTCGGGTCACGAGGCAAAAATCTTCAAGCCGCTGGGTGCAACCTTGGGGGCAAGCAAGAGTCAAGTGTTGTTACTTGATCTTGACTCCTCTGTCTAGGCTCTCTCCTAGCGAAGCCAAGGGGGGTGGTCCCTAGTAAAATAAACTAAGGTTGTTTAATCTATGAAAGGAAAACAACTAATCTAAGAGATATAATAATATAAAATATTGCAACTAAGATAAATCTGCAAAAATTAATTAAATCACCAGCATGTAAATGAAATTTACTCAACACATGAATTAATTTAAATGCTTAAAAATAAATGATACGATAAAGACCAGTGCTATTGGAGTGCTTGCGTGACTGAGGGTTGTTATTGATGTCTCTATAAGTATTGCAGTTGTCTCAGTTGGTTCCTTTTAAATTAATTAGATGAGTGATTAAGGAGCGGGTTGATTCTTGGTCAATTTTATTAAAAGTGTTGGTAATGATCTAATTATTAAAGGGAAAATAATATTCCAAATATACCCAAGGGGTATGAGGAATATGTCCGAATTTTACTCAGAAGTGGCTCTCACAGTGACGTGTGGGCTAGATGGAGTCGTGGGGTTGTGTTCAACACTACACCAACAAGAGTGTAGCCTAACGGGGCCCCACGGTCACTTTCAAGTAGTTCCCGCTTCACTTGCAGAATTTTCCCACTAGCGAGTAATTTCGAGAAGTACCAAATTTTCGCTCTGGGAACTTAATTAGAGTGTGAAACTAATTACTAGTCACTCCAATCCCTTTCTGATTGTCGCACCGATCCATCCAATGGCCTGCAGTGTTCACAAGAGCATACAGGAATTGAAGCCTTGTTTATTTTAAAAATTTTAGAATTTTAAATATGAGTTGGTTAAAATCTCAGTACCGATAAACTCGTTTCCAAGAACACGGTTAGATTTGTTAATTTTAAAGCAAGAAAGTAAAAACTTGAAAAAATTGAAAAAATAAAAATGAAAAAATGAAAAAAGATGTGAATCCCTCCTGGGGGTATGGGGTGTGGGCACTTTGGCTGCCCACTTAATTTTCTTTTTTACAATTATTACAACGAAGAATATTTGTGTTCCTTTGTAGAATAGGAAACACAAATTTACAAGTTTTTAAGGCCTAAGAAAAATGGCCACAGAATAAAGAGTAAGATGAGGGGTCTCCAAATAGCTTAGATCTTCAAAATTTCGCCAAAGTGCCTCTCTACTCGATCACCTTTTGCTAAAAAACAGCAAGTACAGTTATGCTAAAAATGATGGATTAATCGATTAAAACATAAAAAAAATTAGCATAAAAATTTTAAGTACTTTCAAATATGAATTTTGCAACTTTTGACAAGTACTTGCTTGAGTTTAGATCTATAAAATATAGCTTTTAAAATCAGATCTGAACGGTTAAGTGCATATAAAAATCAGATTAGTATGATATCCTTTAAAATATGAATAAGATTTAACTATGCATGGAGAACTAGTAACCGAAATTTTAAAACTTTATGTGATGAAAAGTGAGAGAAAGAATGCCCCAAAAGCTTGAAAACTTTGGGCAATGGAGTCCTCAAGTGGAGAGCAGAGGGACTTAGATATTCTTCAAATGAACGTAGAGGTATGATGGAATCAAACAAGAACCAACACTCATTTACACTAGATATCCATGCACAGTTTAAACAATGACTACACCAAACCGTTATATCCGGGAGTACCTATGCAAAAGATTAGAACGTATGCATACAAACAAGTAATGCATACAAATCTAAGATCTACTCACATAAATAACTCAGAGAAACAAATAAGAAACTACTTATTTATCCTCTTCTACCAATTATCATTAATCCTTCAAAGACTGGTTAGAACAGCAAAGAATGTAGCGAGAAACCGATACAGTTATACCTCATGCAACACCAAAAATCACTACACATTGATGCCAGACACAAGTATGCCTCCAAAGCCTTTTGATTTCATTCAATAATGCAACAAACTGATTACAATATATAAAGTAGCAGAGGTTCCATACATTTCTCATGTTGAAATGAAGAGAACTTGCTCTCTTAAATAGAAAACTCAACATGAGGGGGCGCACTTGCTAGAGGATGAGCTTGATAGCTTGACGTGAGTTGGATCCCCATGCTTTGGGGGCATAAAAAAGGCAATTACCAAAATGCCAAAAGCTTAACCTCAAACCAAATCTTTCTTTCTTGGGAAAAGTGCCCCTCTATTGAAAAAAAATCCAATTTGATATTTAGCAACCATTTCTTTCCTTTTGGTGACTTGTAACTCTTTAGGAATAATTCTATTTATCTTTGCCAACTCGCGGAAACAAATTTTGGCGAGTTTCTTTAATTTTTTTAATTTTCTCAATTTTTGTTTTTTTTTTTGTTTTTCGAGTAATTATTAATTTTAAAGTTAAGTGGGTGCTCTGAGTTAGAAACGATCACCCCCGTGGCAAAAACAACCTCCTAGCCACACTTTTATGACTTTTTAGAGTTTTACAATTAACTTACTAAAAATAACCCTGTAAATATGAAAGAAAAAAAAAATCGAAAATTGAAAAAAAACTATGGAGGACTTGGGACATGTTCATAATGACTCAAAATAATAATTAGCATGGTAATATACATCGACACATAGGTTTTAATAACCTCCCAAGGCCTAACCACCAAGGCAATTATTGTTAATGTATTTGTAACTTCGGAATGTATTCACTTGTATATCTTATATTGTACCCCGATGTTCCTATCAGGAGAGTCATTAATATAATAAAGTCATGTAAAGTCAATGAGGTTAACCCTCTGTTGTAAGTCGGGGAAATAGTCCCCACAATTGAGTTAAGGTTAACCCTCCTTGTTGATCGGAGGGTAAAGTCCCCACAGTTGTGGGGCACTAGGGTTATTAGACTCTCCTAAAGAAGTCGGCCCTGGTAAGTAATTGTTAAGTGAGGCCGAATTGTTGGAGTGGAAAATAAGCGAACGAAAGAATATAAATAGAAATGTGGCTCTCCTCATTTCTACACACAACACACACTCACTCAACTGAAGCGCATGAGTGAGAGAAGAAGTGCTCACACAAGTGAGAGAGAGAACAGCTAAGGAGATCATCTTTTCTGTCTTTGGGTTTTACTGCTGCCATTGGTGCTCATTCTATCTCTGAGGAAGTTGCAGGGTTTTCTCCTTTATGGTTTCCCCAAGGAAAATTCTTTGTGTCTCTTGTGATTATTGTTGTGCATGTTATTCTCTCAGATAAGATCCTAAGATCATATTGCTTAAATGATAAAAATCTAACATGGTATCAGAGCTAACCTGAGAAGAAGACATTGTGCAGCTGCAGAAGCAAGGGCTTCTTACTTTTTGGGTCTCTCTCCATAATCCATCAGCAAAAGGATGCTAGGCTAACTCTCCATTGAAGGGCGCATCTTTCTGTCTAAGCAGAATTTGATTTCAGGCATTTTCAGTTTTTGTTGTGGAAAGTTAGGGCTTTCTACAGAAGAGGAATTTTTGAGTGAGCCCGGCATAAGATTACTCTCCTCATCAAAATCAAAGTTTAGAGACCTAAGTCGAAATTTTTGGTTGGGTGAAACTCCAGGAAAGTCAAACCCTAGTTTGACCCTGGGCCTAAAAAACCCCTAAAATACTAAAACGGGTAGTTTTGGTACATTCGTTATATCTCGGGGTTGAAAAAGTCTCAGGGGCCGAAACTTTCACAAGCCGAAGATAAAATCCTGATGTACCCTGTGTAAAAAGTTCAGCCTCAGATTCGCTATATTCTGGGAGATATGTTTCTTCCAAATCAGGGTTCCAACCTCTTCCAAGATTCATCCCTAAACAAGACACCTAGGGAGAATTGCAATATCTCGGGCTACAAAGATCCAAATGAAATTTCGCAAGATGTTCCAAATAGGGCACGAACTGTACTTTCTGTGGTAAAAGTTTCAGACCCTGAAGGTGAAACAGTGACAAGTGGAAGTCCGTACAAGTTTGTTATGCTGAACAGTCCTGAAATAAGTCACCTTGGGAAAACTCTCATAGGTCCCAATTGGTGAAACCAATTCTGGTCAAACCTATGGTGTTGGAAAGAGGACAGACGAGGTTACCTCAGTACGAAATTTTAAACACAGAGGAGCAATAATTTCGGAGATACTGCAGAAACAGTATCAGGCATTTCTGTAGAAAAAATTGGAAAACTAGGGCTTCCTGTTCCGGGAGCTTCCCTCCACTGTTTTCAAAAAATGAGTACATTGGACAGCTCGCCTTGAAGTGGTCTATCTTTCTATCCAATTAGATCTGAAAGATTCCAAGTTTTGAAAATTAGGGTTTCTCTAACAAACCCTAGATCAGCGAGCTCCGGAACCAGAATGGACACCTCAAATCGGTAAGATCTAATCTTTTGCTATTTACAATTGAGGTTCTCATTTCAAGATGACTAATCACACCAGCTTTATGACAAGCTTGGTGAGGCTGACAACTTCCAAGCATGGAAGTATAGGATCTCGCTAGTTCTTGAAAGAAATGAATTGGACACCTACATAAGTAGAGAGGTTCCAATTCCAGAGGGAGATGAGGCTAAAAGCCTTACATAAGAAGAACTTGGTCAGGGCCAAGAAAATCATTGCTAATTCAATCACGGATCACCTTATACCACAAGTGTCTTCCCTAAAGACACCGAAAGAGATGTTTGATTCCTTGACCAAGATATTTGAAGGGAAGAACATAAATCGAAAGATGACTTTGAAAAAAAAGTTGAAGAATGTGAAGATCCAGAATGCAAAGACCATGCAGTCATACTTTACAAGGGTCTCTCAAAGAACAACTTGAAGCAGTAGAAGAAGAAGTAGAGAATACAGAAGTTGTGATAACCACCTTGAATGGCCTCCCAGGATCATGGGATTCATTCATTCGAGGAATGTGTTCCAGAAGGAAGTGATTACTTTCAGTAGACTCTGGGAAGAGCGCACACAAGACAAAGCTCGGCTCATAATAAGAGAAAAGAAGATGGGAGCAACTAAAGATCAAGATTTCACAGAAGATACCTCAAGCATTGAGGAATATGAAGAACTCAATTCTTGAAGAACCTCTTATCCATCTTAAGCATTTGGATAAGAAATGATGTTGTTATGAATGAAGAAGCTGATGAAGCTTAAAGAAGGAGTCTACCCACGAAACAAATAAAGATAAGTATTCAATTGTCATTTCATGATATTGTTTTGTTATGCATTTGTTTATATTCAGTTAATGTATTATGCATGATAGAATGTTTGCATTAATGACAGAATACTACTAATATGCATGTGATGGGTAAGTAGCTCATGGTGCTATACAACTCTCCATTGCTACTTATCTAGAATGAAACCTCTTTGCTGACATATTGGATTAGTGCACAATCTCAATGTTGTCCTAGTAGAGATGGAAGGCATCTAGAAAGTTTCCGTGAGATATGGATGAATGTTGTATTGGCTAAAATAGTTGCATGATCATATATTTATGCATAATAATTTGTCATTATGAATATGCCTTATGAAATGTTTCTAGCCATACAAATGCATTTGACTTGTAGGAAAGATCGCGTACAATCAACTACAAGAAAAGAAGGATGAGACTTATTCCGAAGAACAAGTGACGAAAGTTCAAGAAATAATCCAAGATGAAGATAAATATGATGATACTTTCAAAGAAAGAAGAGATCTCAGAGACACTCCAGTTATCTGACACTGTTGAGTGACACCATTGATGCAAAGCCTTCCAGCTATGAAGAAGTAGCCAAGAAGAAAGGGAAGGAGTGTACCAGTTCAAGAAGAATGATGTCTAGGATGCAGTATCGAGACCCGAAGGGAAGTTCGTCGTTCCATCATGCAGTAGATGGAAACATCGTGGAATACAAGGCAAGATTCATAGCACGAGGTTTCTCATGGAAAGAAGGCATGGACTACGAAGAGACATTTGCAGCCACTAGAAATACATATGACAAGCAGAATCATGTGTGCAAATGAAAGAAGGCCTTGTACGAGCTCAAAAGGCACCCATGGGATAACACATACATGAGGAGCTTGAAGATCACCTAGAGTGATGAAGATCTTAACCTTTGCTACAAAGTTGAAGATGAAAGCCTATAGAGGATGACAAGCTCACAAACGGGTGCGAGAAGAACTTTTGAAAAAGTTCAAGATAGAGGATCTTGGTATCCAGTGACCCTAAATGGATACATAGAATATTAGTAGCAGAGGAAGCTACTTGTCACTCCAGTACATAATGTTTCAATGCATAGAGTACGAAAGACAGAGGGAGTGACTGCAAAAGATCCTGAGATTCGACATGGTACGACAGAATGGACAGATTACTGATGGCTCTAAGCTTTACTGAGAGTAAAGCGGATTCCAACCTTTACTTCAAGGTTGAAGGCAGAAGACCAGTGATGCTCCTGTTATATGTCGATGACTTGTCCCTGAAAGAAAAGAGGAACTCATTAAAGTTGCAAGAGGAGACTTGCTGCCGAGTTCAAGATGAAGGACTTGGATATGATGCACTACTTTCTAGGCATGGAGGTGTGGCAGAATGTAGATGGAATCTCCCTGCGACAAGGGAAGTATGCAGTAGAGATCCTGAAGAGATTCAGGATGATGGACTGCAAGGCCATGACCACACCTATGGCATCGAACCTAAAGCTATTGAGTGTTGCTTCATCAGAGACGGTTGATGCCACGATGTATTGTCAGATGATTTGTTCCTTGATGTACCTGACAAATACGAGACCAGATATTTGCTTTGCTGTGAACACATTGAGACATGTTCACCTGATGGTTGCAAAGCATGCAGTGAGGTACCTGAAGGGTACAGTTGAGTATGGGCTCAAGTATGATACAAATCAGAAGATTAACCTGGAGGGTTATGTGGATTTATATTGGGCAGGCAGTGCCATTGATAGGAAGTGCACTTCGAGGTGCTACTTCAGTATGGGATCAAGTGTGATCTCTTGGTTTGGCAGGATGGAGTCCTGCATGGCGCTTAGTACAGTCGAGGCAAAAGATGTTGCCACTTGCTATTTGGGAGGTAGTATGTTTCTTTTGAAAACTACTATTTGATTTGATTGATCTGATTTGCATTTTTTGTATGATGCAGAGAGGAGCAGTGAAGCTCCAGCTTGTGATCCAAATCGAGATCTCTCGAAAGAGGGAGTTCAACATAGCCGGTGAGACAGGTTGTCTGAGCATAAATCCTAGCGAAGCTCGTAGGTTGCTCAGACATAAAACGGTCCTATAGGTTGTCCTCGGATGTAATCGGTCCTAGCAAAGCTCACAGGTTATCCTTGGACGTAATCAGCCCTGATGTGACTCTATGCTAGAAATGGCCAAAGTGAAGATTGAGTACTTCAGGGAGAAGCTTGGTGTTCTCCAAATCGAGGTTCCTTCCAAGGGGAAGTGATGAGTCCGTAAGCCCTTCTGACATGGTGAGAGGATTGGTTCCTTCCATGGTCAGATGTAAGTGCTATGCCCTTCTGACATGGTGAGAGGATTGGTTCCTTCCATGGTCAGATGTAAGTGCAGAGACATTCAGATGTGATTGTGGGATGTGTTCCCACATGATCAGTGCAGAGACATTCTGATGTGATTGTGGGATGTGTTCCCACATGATCGGTGCAGAGCCATTCTAATGTGATTGTGAGATGTGTTCCCACATGATCAGATGTAAGTGCAAATCCTTTTTGACAAGATGAGGTCGGATGTGAGTGTTGGGCCTTTCTAACATGGGTTTTGGATGTGTTCCTCCCATGGTCAGATGTGAGTGTTGGGCGTGCCTTTCTGACATAGTTCTTAGATGTGTTCCTTCCAGTGTTACCAACATCGGCGATAAATCGGCCGATTTCCGAGAAATCGCGATTTTTTCGCCGCGCCGATTTTTACCTAAAAAATCGCCCCCGATTTTTTCCGAGAAATCGCGAGTCGATGGAAAAAATCGCCGCGCGTGGACAAGGCCGGAAAAAGTCATCTTTAAGTCGGTTTTTTTCATTTTTTTTTCTCATTTTGAGTTAAACAGTCCACTAGGAGGTGAGCTAAGAGTCTAAGAGGGCAAGTGAAGAGAGTTTCAAGAGACCAACAACAAATTTAGGCAACATTTTCTTTTCCATCAAGCATCAAATTGAAGATTGGATCTTGCCATTTGGGGTTTTTTCCACAATTATCACAGCTGAAGGTAAGTAAAAAATTTGCCCATCATTTCTCACTTTTCCAAGAGGGATTGTTGTTGATTTACTTTGCCATGTAATTCTCTATCTTCAAAAACGATTTTTATAGGGTTTTAAGCATTTTTTTTCAACTGTTATGTATTTTTTTGTTGCTTGCATGCCAAAAAACGTTTTGGCATTTTTTATCTTGCCCTAGATTCCTTATAAATCCTCATAAAAATGTCTATGTATTTTTCCTCATCAAATTAATGGTTGAATGCTCAATATTTCTTGGAATTCTTCTTGTGTTTTAAACTTTTACATTTTCATTAATCACATATGCTAAAAAAACGTTTTTTTTTCTTGCCTTAGGTTCAAACTTCAAAGTATCAAGATTCAAGCTTCATTTTGTCCATAATAACTCCATATACAAGATGCCAAAGGCTTTGGATCCATTTTGGGAGTGGGGCTCACCGATTGACCCGGTCAATCGACAAATTCTCACTTGCAATCTATGTGGGAAAAGAATGACAGGAGGGATAAGTAGGCTGAAATACCACCTTGCACAAATAGCAGGGCATGATGTGGGTCCTTGCAAAGAAACAACTCCGGAAATCATCGCTAAGGCCACACAAGCGATTGAGGGCACTGGGCTAAGGAAACAATACAAGGAGGCTGTGAGGAATCAACTTGCTTCAAGATCCGGGTCCGCAGCAGGAGTAGGGGCTAGTGGGACAAGCCTAGATACCGATACCCACTCCACACAGCAGTCCACATCGCCTTTGATGGTATCTTCAAGATGCAACCCTGGTGGACAACCTTCTATAAGGTCCATGGTGAAAGTAAAGGAAAAAGCAGACGTACACAAACTTATTGGTCGATGCTTGTTATGGAGTGCTATTCCATTTAACTTTGCAAAGAACCCATTTTATGTGTCCATGTTTGAGGCGGCTGCTGTAGTTGGAGAGGGGTTCAAGCCCCCAAGTTATGAGGAGTTGAGAGGGCCCATCCAGGGATCAAATTTGAAGGGCTGGTCTTAATTTTATATAGCAGGTTATATATTCATGTTACCCTTCTACTATGAAGGGTTTCTAAAATATTTACATTTCAAATGACATTAACAAATTGGTTGCACATTTCATATTGTTATTAATTTTTTTTATATATGAGTAATAAATTAATTGCATACTTTATGTTGTTATTAATTTTTTTAATGTGTAACTTTATTTATGAAAGTAAATGAATTGTAAAGTTGTGAATCTGTCGTTATACAAGTGGTAATCTCTTTAAATCAGAAAACTGCATTCCATATTAGAGATTAGAGACCGACAGACACAGAGGTATATATCCTAATAAAGTGAAAAAATATCAATTTCCTGGGCTATAGTATAGGCTCACATTGCCATGATTGTGGATGTAAATGAAAATGAAACCTCATGCATGATTGTGGCTGTAAATGAAAACGAAACCTCATGCAAATGATTACAGTATGCAATAGATGGAGTATAGGCTCACATTGCCATGATTGCAGTTGCAAATGGAAGGGAAACCAGGTAAATGATTACTGTATGCAATAGACTAAAGACGACGACAACAACAAAAATCCAAACAAAAAATGCAAGACAAAGTACAGGCTCACATTGCCATGATTGCAGCCGCAAATGAAAAAGAAAACCCAAGCAAATGATTACAATATGCAATAGATGGAAGACAAAAAAAAATCCAAACAAAAAAATGTGCAAGTGTGACAAATAATGTTTCAATGGAGTTTTCTTCAAATTATCGCCATCACTCCAATGTTGTAGGCGATAACTACCATGCAAAAATGGTAGGAAGTTCCATTAACACAAATCAAACATTTATTCAATCCACATTACAAATTTACACTGGGGTTACGCTGTACCTTACTCAGTCAATGCTCTAATACAATTTCTCCAATATAAAATTAAGAGTTGGGCATTGGTAATTCGTTACATACCAGAAGTCTAGACTCCAATCGCTCTGCAACACTAAATCCTCCAATTCAATATTTTGCTTGGAAGTTTGAACAATGAATTATGAGAGTGAAGGCCAGCGGTCCAGACTCCAGGATCTAGCACCGTCTTCTACCGTTTGATTTATTGCCACCATGTCCTTGTGGGGATTACTACTATTGGGGCAAAGCGAAATAACCCATCTAGTAAATAACGAGATAACTCGACTAGGGGTTGCTCTTAAATCCCATATATTTTTTATCCATCTGTTGCAGCTGTAAAAAGTTCGGGTGAGCTTTGTATTTCATCATACATCAGAATAAGATTCATCAAGTAATAAACCGTTTCCATCACATGTATCCAACGCCCATCCGTGTCTTGCCGCAGAAGTGCCCGGAACTGATGAATAGAAGTCATTGAATGACTCATTTAATATATAATTTCAATTTTTGGAGCTCTTATTGCACCTGCGTAATTGCCCAAGCTTGTCACTGTAGTGTTCGCTTTACTAAAAACACGAGGGGGGAGGGGAATTTTGCTTTTACTCATTATATGATGCACCAAATGGGTATATCACATTTTTTTACCCCTGACCTTTCCCCTGCGTATTCCTATCTTCTTTTCGGTAAAACCGCTGCTTGTGCTGACTGTGCCTGGGCGAAATTTAATGGGTGCCCTGTATTCGATCCAAACAATAGTGAAATGAGCCTTAAGGCGTTGCTTGCAATGACCGGTTTCTCCCTGCTGCACTAGAAATAGTAGTAAGAGCATACTATGGATGAAACTTGGAAGATAAAACTGAAGCTTACTCACTTTGGTAGATCATAGAAGAAATTTGGTGAATGCCTCTTTAACTGAAGGAGCTCCGGCAACTCAGGGTTGTTGCATTATTGATGTGCAACAAATGTGTATACGATACCGTCAATGTCATTAGACAGGAGTAAAAAAGAGAACTGAGTCCAGCCTTAGCAATAAAATGGCTATGTGCTTGGATGCCGCTGAATCGCTGATGATCTGAAATGTTTGCTGGTTGTTTCTTTCTGATTATACCTCTCGCTCTAACCACATACCAGCTTGGGGGTGATTCAAATTTCAATACAACTTGCCTCTGGCTCTGACATCATACCAGCTTGGCGACGATTCAAATTTTATTATAACTTGCAAGTTGATGTTTAATATGATGTGAATTTGTGAAATAATGGAAAACAATTTAATGTTGTGGTTGAATATGCTGATTCCAGATTTTACAATTCATGTTTGTTGAGGGTTCATTAAAAGCAACTTAAACCATCTGATTCTCAGAATCAAACTTGAACCATGTTGCAAAGTCGTCCATCAATGCACTTGTGGCAGTCTGCAGATGAATTAGACAGAGACCGTATGATGGGAAACTCTTGACAGGCTATTTTAACCTTAGCCCTTTTAATGGCATTTTAACTTAAATGCTTTTTTTTTTAAATGACAAAAATAAAAAACTGCATTTTATATGACGGGGAATTTTAGAATGCCACTTCACAGACGTGTTAGAAGCCCTTTGAAGGGCTGTGACGGCTTGAATTTTGATCCATGGGCCCATCCTTCAGGATGAAAAGGCTGATTGCACTCGCAGATTGGAGGAGCTTCAAAGATCATGGGACTTAACAGGATGCAATGTGATGTCGGATGGTTGGACCGATATGAGGGGTAGGACACTTCTCAACTTCTTGGTTCATTGCCCCAGGGGGACTATGTTCATGAGATCTGTGGATGCATCTGCTCATGTCAAAGATGCGGTTTTACTATGTGGCTTGTTGGATGAGTTCATCCAAGAGATTGGGCCGCAGCATGTTGTCCAAGTGATAACGGACAACGCTGCG
>LPNX010159607.1:354753-380726 GCA_001517045.1 Pseudotsuga menziesii | reverse complement strand
ATATTCGGCCCAGTTCTAGCCCCTTTGCATCCTCAGTAGTACTGGTCAAGAAGAAGGATGGTACACTACGAATGTGCATCGATTATCGAGCACTTAACAAAAATACCATTAAGAACAGGTATCCAATTCCCAGAATTGACGAACTCATGGATGAGCTTCGAGGAGCTCAATACTTCTCCAAGATCGATCTTCACTCGGGGTACCATCAGATCAGGGTAAGGGACCAGGACATCTCCAAAATAGCTTTTTGCTGTCATTATGGTCACTATGAGTTTCTGTTCATGCCCTTCGGACTTACCAATGCTCCGGCCACTTTCCAGTCATGCATGAACCACACCTTCCGAGCACAGCTACGTAAATTTTTGCTTGTATTCTTTGATGACATACTGATTTACAGCAAGACCTGGGAAGAACATCTGAAACACCTGGATGAAACATTGAGTATTTTAGAAGAGCATTCGCTATATGCAAAAATGTCCAAGTGTGAGTTTGGCATGAAGGAAATGCTGTACTTAGGACACGTAATCAATGCAGAAGGAGTACAGGTTGACATGGAGAAAATCAGGGCTATCAGAGATTGGCCTGCGCCAAAAAAAGTTACAGAGTTGAGAGGGTTCCTAGGTCTGTGTACTTATTACCGTCGGTACGTTAAGGGATTCTCCCAATTTGCAGCACCCCTCACAGATCTCACCAAGAAAGGAGCGTTCACTTGGACAGACTTGGCACAGAAAAATTTCGAGGAGATGAAGGTTATTATGAGTTCTTGTCCAGTTCTAGCATTACCATACTTCTCACAATGTTTTGTGGTAGAATGTGATGCCTCAGGGGAAGGGTTAGGAGCAGTGTTGATGCAGAATCATCACCCTATTGCATTTGAGAGCCGTAAACTGAAGAACTACGAGCGCCATTAATCCATATATGACAAGGAGATGCTGGCCATCTTGCATGCTCTCACAAAATTCAGACAGTACCCGGTGGGCAGTAAGTTCAAAATCAAAACTGATCATAACAGCCTCAAGTATTTCCTGGAGCAGAAGGAACTAAATGAGCGACAACAAAAATGGGTCGGCAAGGTACAAGCCTATGATTTCGAGATCGAGTATGTGAAAGGTAAGACTAATGTAGTAGCTGATGCATTATCCAGGCGTCCAGCCCCATTATCTCTCAGTAGTATATCCACGGATTGGAGGGCACTTCTCTTAGTGGAATACTCCAAAAATAAATTCGCTTGCGAATTATTGGACGGGCAGATTCAGGATGATAGGTGCAGGATTGTGGATGACATCATCTATTACAAAGACAGAATATACCTCCTTCCAGAATCCACATTGAGGAAGAAGATCATTCAGGCAGCCCACGATTCTCCTTTATCAGGGCATCAAGGTTTCTTAAAGACCTACAGGCAGATCAGAGAGAGGTTCTCATGGAAGGGCCTCAAGGGGGAGATTATGCAGCATGTCCGGGAATGTAGCATCTGTCAGCAGAACAAGATTGAGAATACCCATCCAGCAGGGTTACTCCAGCCACTACCGATTCCAGAATAGAAGTGGGAAAGCATATCCATGGACTTTATTACAGGCTTGCCCAAGGTCCAAGGGCGAGATTGTTTATATGTAGTAGTTGACAGACTGACCAAGTTTGCACATTTCTTCTCGATATCATCAGACTACTCGGCAGCTCAAGTAGCGGAGTTATTCTTCAGGGAGGTCTTCAAGTTACACGGGTTACCTAAGACCATTGTCAGTGATCGGGATAGCAGATTCACGGGTGCCTTCTGGCAGGAACTGTTCAGATTGGTGGGGACTGAACTGGCTACTAGTACGAGTTATCACCCCCAGAGTGACGGGAAAATAGAAATAGTCAACAAGTGGATCGAAGGATATCTAAGGAACTATGTAGCAGGGCAGCAACGAACCTGGATCAAATGGCTACACCTAGGGGAGTATTGCTACAACACTACTTATCGCATGTCTACTAGGATGACCCCTTTTAAGGCATTATATGTTATGAGGCCTTGGACTATGCAGATTTGGCATTTAGAGATAGTAGGGATCCTAAGGCTAAGGATTGGATACAGGATAGTCAGGACATCCTGAAAGTATTGAAAGAGAATTTACAAACAGCCCAGAATCAACAGAAGATGTATGCCGACAAACATAGGATTGAGTGAAGCTTTGAGGTAGGGGATTTAGTTTACTTAAGGCTCTAGCCTTACAGGAAGTATTCACTTAAAAAGAAAGGAGTAGAAAAGTTAAAACCCCGCTTCTATGGGCCCTACAAAATAATTCGGAAGGTGGGAGAGGTGGCATATGAACTAGAACTTCCCTAGGAAAGCAAAATTCACAATGTGTTCCATGTATCTAGTCTGAAGAAGACCCTTGGGCAACACATTGCTCCATCCACCGAATTGCCCCCTTTAGACGATGAAGGACTTCTGATACTGATTCCCGAACGGATCATACAGACTAGAGAGAGGAAGCTCAGGAATAGAGTAATCAGAGAATACTTAGTTCAATGGAAAGAACTACCGCCAGAGGATGCCACCTGGGAAGGTGAACGGGTATTGCAGCATCCCAGCTTGAAGTTGCTTGAGGACAAGCAATCTCAAGCGGGGAGGACTGTAATGTCCTCTTCCAATTAGGCCTTGAGGCCCAAAACCGCTAACCTATGTGATTCCTGTGGGTTCGAGCGGTTACTGACAGCTAGGGAATCAGCTGAGGACTGATGCCATCCATAGAAGATCTAGGGAATCATCACTTAGTCAAGAAGGGCCAGCAGGGCCAAAGGCCACCTTCGTGCATGCCAACCAAGCATTATTTAATGATGCATGCACTCTTTAAGTCTCCCTATGCATGCATGCAAGTCAACGACAAATTAGAAGATAAAGTGACCTAATTAGGTCAAAGATTAGGTTTTGCGTAGTTGAACTTTATAAATAGAGGAGAGAGCGAGAGGAGACTTCACTTTTGATTATGATTATTTTGGGAGCTCTTGGATAGCAGCACAGCGTGCCGCATAGCAGTTGGGGTTGGAGATGGAGTCTTCAGCTAACAGGATTTCGGCAGTGAAACATCTGCCCTAGTCTGATTCAGGGTAAGCCATACTGGTTCACCACTTGTTCTTCATTCATTCATCAGTTATCTAGCATATGGTATAGATCGTTGCAGGGACACGTGTGCAGCCATAAAAGGGGGGTTTTCAGCAGGAAAGCCCTAATCAGCTGTGGGGCCTTCATATCTTAGTTTCCTTCCGAAACTCATGCACCATTCTCATTATCAGCATCATACTTCGGTACCCGGTGATTATCAGATCCCTCCGTGCTCATCCGGAACAGTTATTAGCAGTTTCGGGATTTCAGGGGCGTGAGCAGCTGTCTCTCAGAAGCAAGTTGCTATCCTGCCTAGAGGACTCAGAAATCACTCTTGTATCAGGCATTCTCTCCGGCGCGGAAAGGCTATCAGCGCCACAAATCTGCAGCTCCATCGGACACCTCCTTCCCTGAGGGCGTCATTCTTTTTTGATTGGGCGTCTTGCTGCTGGGGGTTCACCGTAAGCAGAGGAGATCAGTTCATCTCCGATCCAGCTCTCAGTGCTTGCATACTTTCTCCGGAGCAGTCCAGCCGGCTTATCAGTGGTAAGTGTTCATTCTATCTCACAAACCCTAACCCTAATTTCTCCTATAAAATAGGGATTTTTGCATGGCAGTTTGCATGCCCAGTTGTATCAGCCTTTTTGCTTAGAAATAGAAAATATTTGGATTTGGGATATTACATCGTTGGGGTACATAATGTTGAATGTGCTCCATATGGGGGCTAATGAGTAAGATGATCGCCTTGAAAAATTTTGCAATGAAACTTGTGTTTCTCTTTCTCTTTAGTGCACCTGACAATATTGTTTTTCTTCGTTGCAGTCCCCTTCCCATGAGTAGATATTTTCTTTTTATTGTTGTTATTTTTCTTCTTTTTTCCTCTAATTTTTTGGCTATATTTCTACTCATGGATGAAACTAAGTGAACATTAGAGGTTTGGGTAGGGACTGAGGCATTTGGGGAATATAATGTAGCTATCAATATGTGGCTATACATGGAAACAGTCCCATTTGGACCGCCGCTTGCTTAATTACGAAATTTGCTGGTATAAAACTAATAACAACATTGACAAGAGGTCCTAGAGAAATGTTTCAAAACACTGGTATTCGACCTAGCAACATTTGGGATAATTTCATATTACATGCTAGAGTGAGAATATACCAAATCCATCTATTGGGCCTTGAGAGTGACTTGTTACTCAATAAGGGATCCTAACACGGAAACATCCTTAGCAATATTAGGCAAGAGAGATTTTACAAACCAATATGCTAGTAAGCAATCAAAGATTTCATCTTTGTTGATAAATTGAAATCACCTCTCCTATTCATGGATATGATCTAACATGAGCCACCCTAGTGTAATAATGAATAAGGCAATTGGAAATGCATTAAAAAATTTGTTGCTAATGATGGGAAATTATCATGAGATGTGAAGGGAAACTCAATGTGTCATTTGGTATGCATCCTCATTATAGTGCATTAGAAAATATGTAATTGTACACTGTCTTCTATTAATGAGTTTGAAGAACACCAAAGATGGAATGTCATTACATGGTTTACTAAGTATTCTCCTATTTTTCCTTTGAACTTAAGGATTTATGATTGTAACTTGGTTGGAATGATAGGCCATGTTAGTTGGTGACTGGTTAGGGCATTTGTTAAATGAGAAAAGTCAGTTAGGTATAATGTTGTAAAAATTGAAAATTGGGTATATGCATTGAAATCAATATTACCTTATGAAAACTTGACATCCTATTGTGTGAAATGGTACCACTAGTATGATTGACCCCTAGATCATTTCTGCAGCCCAAGGCATACACATGTCTACTTAATTTCTATTGTTTGGTTGAAAGTTCCAATGAAAAGGAAACCCCATTTTTGGTATTGTGGTTCTACATAAAGGGATACCAAAAGTAAGCGTAGACCTTATTCAAACATTAAATCTAGGAATGATCCCAATTCCAAGGAGAAACCAAAAATTTGTAGTGGATGGATAGTGGTAATTGGCATACTAAAACCATGAGAATTGAAAGAATGAATACTAATACTAATTGATGACAACCCAAAATTAGAACTACCACTAGCCTAAGAAATATGAATAAATGATGGGGACACTAGTACCCCCCATTGAGAGATCAAGAGTAATAGGATTAATCCCCCCTACCACTGTTAATACACTAACTTTGGCCATCATAAATTGATAGGCATGTAAGAAAGCTAAGGGATTTCTAGGTGGATGTTTTTTTTATCTAAATAAGAAAAGGATTGGTCAAAGGAGGGTTATCAATATGCTAAGGATCTTTTCCAATGAATTTGATATTTGGTGGATCAAACTCATCATGCATAAGGGAATGATGAGATAGTCTTGTTGCTATGACATATGTGTTAAGGTGTTTCACAAAATATTCCTCTAGTAGGATGTTATTGAACCCTAATTGACTAGATTATTCATGAATCAGGTTATCCAAAGCAATATGTGTCTCCTCCTCTAAGTAATTTACTGTGAAGAATTTTAGGGGCATTTATATTTTTCCTCGAGGGAGGTGGCTTTATGATTTTCTGAGGTGCATGCTTAATCATCCTGGATCTGTGGGGTGTTGGGTCAACCACTATGGATTTTAATTAATAAGAAGAAAAAAAGCAATCAAACATATGTTGAACTAGACACATTGACAAAAAATCACTCCATTAAAACACAGGTAAAAGCAAGAAACAATCAAACTCACTCTCCAAAAATTCAACCAAGCTATCTAAGGATCGAACTAATTAGCGAGGATTTGAAAAAAGGGCCTTTCAGAGATCATCCTAGGAGGATTGGAGGCCAAAACCAACCAATGAAGGTGTTAGGAAAAATATAATAACCTTCTTTGAATCAAGCACATAAGGTGCAATTTTAGTGACCTTCTATGAATCAATCACCCAAGGTGCAATTTCCCTTGTGAATATGAGAAACCCCCAAGGCATATGAAATTGAGATCTACTATTTATTCTAGGTATCACAAGCGCTTCTGACTTGTAGTCACCTATAAAAAAAACTAAGAAGATTCCCTAAGGATTCCACTTCACGATAGATAGTTGGGGGGAATAATCGTGAATCAAGCTTCCGTGTTGGGCACATGATAAATTTCAAGTTTTGTAATTTTTATTTAATAAAGAATGTTCCATTTTGAGTAACATGCCAATGTATCTCAAAGTCCCAAATTCTATGTCCACCCATCGACCCAAGTGCAAAGGGATAGGCTCAACACTTATACTGGCTTTGCCTAATGCTTGATGCCCATGTAAGTTAGTTTCCTAGTTTTGCTTTGGTGGCCTTGGAGAATTCACTCTCCAACCTACAACAAGGCCCTACTACCTGGACTATGTTGGTTTTTATGGAAAGAAACAAGCCTAGCTAATTTTAATCTTACATTGTTATTATTAGTTTATTGTTACTAAGGGGCATGGAATGAAAGTTTTATGGTGTTTATGGGTTCAAGACTATTGGAAAAGAAAGAAATCATCAAAATTTCCTTTAAATAAACAATGGAAATCTTGTAATTGCCTTAATCTTTCACGGAAAGGGTAAGAAACATATCTAAACTTCTAGTGCAATGCATATCTACTTTTATATTATTGAAATAACCTTTTTGAGACCAAAGCTAACTATAAAATGCAACTAACCAATACTCATTTCACACGCATGCCTAAAAGGAGCAAAGTACTCTAAATAATTTCTTGAAATCTTTTCAACTTTTTTCATAAAAATGGCATATGATCAAGAAAATAATTAGATTCTTAGTCTAGGAATAGTCCAGAATTAGGGAACACCAACTCATGAAAAAAGGGACATGCTCATGGTTGTTATAAAGGCAACCCACAAACAACCACGAGTGTTATAGAGAATAGTCGTAAGGGGTGAAAAAAGGAAAAAACTATTCTCAGCCCCAAAATTTGACTATTCCTCGATCCTAAAGTAACTAATGAATTACTAACATCATGCAAAAGCTAAACTAGAGTCTTGACTAGAAAATCATTAAAAGAAATAACCCAAAAATAAAAGGCTTCAATGAACTCTCTTCAGTAGAGACGCCAATTCTATTGATGGGAAATCTACCTACCCTAAAAAGATACTCACTGAGTGGGTTAGACTCATCAACACACAAAGGGATAGACTACTATCTACCTTTTCCTAGGGTTCATATGCATAATAGGAAAGCAAAGCAGAAGCCACCAAGATAAATACACGTGGACGTTTGTCCTTAGCCTTTGAGCAATTTGGTTAATCCAATTCTAGGTCAAGAGTCAAGATAATACTTGCACACACATCAAACAAAGAAAACCTTTCTCACTCTAGTTTATCTTTTTAGATAAACAATATAAATTGCAATATGCATGCAAATTTGAATGATCTTCAGTTTAATCAAGCTCCTACTAATGCTAACACTTATGCATGGCAATACATTGACAAGTGCACACAAATTGCAGGGTGGTGGGATAAATATATATTATAATATTGAAAAAGGAAAGAAGAAGTATGAAATTAAATCTTGTTGTTGTACCTCCTTCACCAAATCATGGGCTCTCTCGTCCTCAAGCACAAGTTCTAATCTCTCCATAAGTGTAATTGAAGGCCTACGTTAGAATAACAACTAAACTTTGGCCAAACAACCTACACACAAGACATGATTGTTGCGTGGAGAAGCAAGGGTTGGTTCTACTCGAGAAGAAAGAAAGCTAGGGAAAACGGAGATTAGCCAAAGGATTTAAAATTTCTTTATAATGACAGTGCCTTCTCTTGTTGTGCCTTTTCTCATCCCATAATCACTTATTTATCTTAGTAATGGGTTGATATAGTCAACAAAAGTTGAAATGCATGTCATACAAGTGGATGCCATGCATTACCTCTACTCATAGCTTGTGCATTGTGCACATTTTGTACATGTGGGGGATATTTTGAGGTTTCTCATAGTTTTAACATGGGCAATTCGTGAGTGTTATAACTAGGGAAACCCATGAGCATATGGTAAAAGGGTAAAATAAATATGGATGTGTAATGTTAGCTATGCCATAAAGGATATGGTGGCTTTGCCTTAATAAACTTGATCAAGGGTGACCAAATATAAGTATAACGCGAAGGGATGCTTCCCCACATTCATGGACAACATCCCTAGTAAACTCGTCAACATAGACTAGTGTGCCTAATATAGGGGGATTCAAACTGAGCACTTGTTGACATTAAACTATCTAAATTGATAACAACATTAACAATAACCGATTGAATTAATCCCTTACGCTAAGCACTTTTTGACTTGCTTTAAAATGCACAACTTTGATGGTTATAAAGGTTTATATAGATTATATGTTTATATATCTAGATATATTTTTACTTATTGAGGGCATATTGGATTAGATTTGAAAATGTTTGAATTGGTATCATAGTTATTCATGTAAAGTGTTCATTTGAAACACATTACCATAAGAATTGTCACACCACTATAAATGAGATAAAATTTAAATAATATGGTAAATGCCATAATGTTAAATGCGACTCTCTCTTTTCATTAATGAAAATTCTGACACTCCCATATGTGTCATGTACATATAGTCATGGGTTTTGATCATGGGTGGGGACAATGATAGTCTAATGTCCCAACCACCCGCCTACAAGAGGAACCCCAATGCTACTCTAATAGTTGAAGTGGGTACAAATTTTTTAATGTCATTTTTAAAATTATTAAGTACAATTGATCCCCTAGCCAATGAATGTGTGCATTTGTACAATGTACCCCTAGCCCACCCTCTTAATGAATGAAGAGTTACATTTGTACTTCAAATAAAAACTAAAATAAAAATTAAGTCTATACAATTTTCACCCCTCCATCACCTACTTTATTTCTTTTTCTAAAATAAAGATATATTTGTAACACAAAATATAAGTTAATTGTACTATACTTTCATGACCTACCATGACCTACCATTAAAGCATAACCCAATACAAATACACATCTTCACTCTCACCACCCACCCTAGAAATATATATATATATATATATTTCAAAACTTAGACTCAATACACTAAACTAACATACACCTACTCCTCAATTACAACCTACTACAACTTCCTTAATCGTACGAAGTAATAATTATTAGGAAGAACTATTATAAACGCCTACTTATAACTTAAGGTCATGTAATGAAAACTGTGATCATGAATTAATGTAGATGTTTCCAAAAAGAACACAAGTCATGATTTAAGGGATTATGGGCATAACTAATTTGGTAATTAAGATTAGAGGGTCAACAACTTCAAAATTTATAAAGATTCAAGTAATGTATACCTACATCATGGCCTAAATTTTATAGAGATTCAAGTAATGTATACCTCACACCATGACCTAAATTATAATTTAGATATTGATGGTATAACTAATTTTTTTCTTTTCCCATAAACACCTGAAATTAGAGGGTCAACCACTTTAATTACTTTTAGAGTTTCAAGAAATACAAAGGAGACAATGTCTACCTCACATCATGACCTAAAGCTTTCTAGAAGGTTAGTGTGTCAAACTCATAAATGATTACAAATGAGTATCTCAACAACTTATTGATATTTCCCCAAGAAAATATTTTTATATGTAGTGTGACATTCTATCATATTCAGAATGAAGTCATAAATGGAATTTATGAAAATAATATATATAAATGAAAGTTTTTTAATAATTTGATCTAGCTTGAGTAGTAAAGAAGGTAAGTTGTTGTATTTTTTTAAATATTATTTTATATGTTTTTTCCCTTGAGTTCATAATAGAGGATAAAAGTTTGTGTCTATGAGTATAGATAAAAGAGAAGGTTCTAGATGATAAAAGTTTGTGTCTATGAATATAGATAAAAGAGAAGGTTCTAGAGAGTTTGATTAAATGAAAATTATTCAGTACAGAAAACAAGCAAACAAATATTAACATTGTACATTAGATTAAAGTAGAGGTATTTGTTTAATAATGGTTGATTAAAAAAAAAAAGTCAACATCTAAAAATACTTAGACTTTTCAATTATTAGTAGATGTGTTTATTATTGTAAATAAATAATTATATATAAAATAATTGTGAGGATAATATTTAAGTTTTATTAATCTTGTTTGTATATGAGGGGTTTAATTAGTTAGTTAGTTAGACCGTTTATTTTAAAAACTTAGTGGTAATGAGAGGAGACACCCAAAAAAATTTGACTTAAAGTTTGTGTGTCTTAACCGAATCAGTTAATTTTGACAAGAAGTTAAGGAAATTCTTGCTAAAAAAATTATTTGATAATTTTTTTTCAAAATTTTCTTTTAAAATAAATAATAATTACAAAATAAATTTTTAAATAAATAATAATTATAAAATATTTTTTTATTTTAAATTAATAATGATTTTTAAACAAAAATAATTTATAAAACACTTTTATATACTTTTTTAAATTAAAAAATTAATATTAAAATACATATCTCATATTTTTGATGATGATGATGATTAACCTCCACTGAGACCAACTTTGATCTATCGCACCTTAAGAATGATAATACCTGGTTTACTTTAAAATCTTGTTAGTGTGCTCTAAATGCTTGCGAATAAGCTTTTCAAGCTCACTATAGTTTTGGCGAGTTAGGAGGTTATACAGGTTTGTATTATAGCAAATACTATGAAGATCTAATGTGGGCGTGAGAGAGGCACTCTAAGAGAAAGTGATTTTCATCATCAACACTCATAGACTCACAGAGATGGAAAACCATTTCCACCCATGGACTTTTAGGAAGAGACCAACACACTCTTTCACTATGGAGTTCGTGAGAGTTCGTTTTAATCTTGGCTATATTAATTTTCTTACGCGAGCTAGTTACTACCAAGGGATACTTCTAATCTTCCAAGTTAGGATTAATAACCTCCTTATAGTATCTTAATTTTCTCCTAACTGCTAAATTCTCCTCACACCACAATTTCTCTTTAAACTTAGAAGTAATAATATTTTTGACATTATCAATATGCAAAATGTCATTTTCATCAATACTGTAATGGTTTAAAAGTCCAATATAATTGGTAATTTTGATATTATATGTCAATTTTCGATACATAATTCTTATGTTATAATAACTATAATTATTATTACACTAAAGTCAAATATTTTTATATTAAATTTTGTCCTACATTAATACTAAACTTTAAACCAAACCCATTTTAATTAAATATTTTTATAATATATTAATATAAAAAGCTAATTTTAATCAAATTATTCTTATAATAAAAAGTATAATCAATATTAATCATTGTGATACTAACATTAAAATGAGAAAAATAAATAAAGTAATGTATATAATCAATACTAATGAGAAAATTAAATAAAATAATGTATATAATCAATACTAATAATTAGGATTCTAACATTGGAAGGAGAAAATTATGTAATCTAATTTAATGATCTTTGCATGATTGCTTGTTTATTTTTCAAAAAAAATAGACACTTTTTCTTTTCATTATTCCCCGTTAATTATACATGAATCCAAAACCTTGACTTAACTTTTCCTAACTTAGCTTTTCATTATTCCCCATTAATTATACATGAATCCACCACATTGACTTAACTTTTCCTAACTTATCTAATGAGCTACATCTTATACACCATTATTAAGGTTGAAACTCTATACTCAACTTCAACACGAGGCATATATTAAAAAAAAGTTTATCCATAGCTTTAATATATAGGGGCTAACAAAAAGGAGAAACCATGTGCAATGTAACTCAAATGCATCATGTGTTTTATAATTGTTTATGAATATTAATGTAGAAAAGAGAAATATTAAAGTAGGAGTAATGGTGAAATGTAGGGTTTTTTTAAATAAAATGTATATTTAATTAACAAATTATTTTCTTTTTCAAAATTGATAAATATTTTTTATTATATTTATATACAATATAATAACATATAAAAAAACACCACCAAATAGATACCAATTAACCTCATTCTTTGTTACTTATCTTTACCATCACACAATCTAGATGGAAACACTTCTGCCTTGCCTTGGATAATGTATTTGGGCTCTTGCTATCCTCCGTAGTGACATCTTGGCTGTCTGCTGCAGATTACCTATGAGGGGATATTTTATGACTTAGTGCCCGGGATAACAGTAGTGGGTTTCGACTGTTTTGTTTTTTAGTATTTTCAGTCATGGGTTACTTTGTTGTTTATTATTGATGGAGTGTTGGTTTATGTACTGATGAGTGACTGTCTGTTTTTGTGACCACTACATTATGGTCTTTCAATTTTATGCTGATGTACAAAACTCTTTTGATTCAATAAAATACCAAAGAGTGCTTTTTTCAACTGAAAAAAAAGATGGAAACACTTCCCTTAATTAAATTAGCCATACAACCCAGACCTTATGAAATCACTTATCTTTACCATCACAAAATCGAATAGGATGGAAATATTTCCCTTAATTAATTTTTTATTTAGTTGGGATGTGGTGAAGTGATTAATTGGTAGGAGTTTTTTATTTAGTTGGGATGTGGTGAAGTGATTAATTGGTAGGAGTTTTTCATCATTGGTTTAAGCTCAATTGTCAAAATAGAGATCATCTTTTGTCTTTAGAGTAACATGTCCTATTATAAGTCTCTCATTATGACCAACAAATAAAAAATATTATGGAGATTTTTTCTTGTAACAAACATATTCTGAAGACAATCAATAAAAATTAATAATTACTTTTGTTTTAGTATTTGAGAATAGTGAAAATATAATTACTTTTGAGAATAGTGAAGATATTAAAATGATAATATAGAAGACAACTCCTCTCATGTTGATTTCTAAACATGGAACTCTCCTTAGAGTGAGAAATAGGAGATATTATTCAAACCCATCTAATTCATAAATGGTTTTAAGTTATGTTGTTTTTACTAGATGGTTTTAAGTTACCTTGTTTATGGTTTTAAGTTATGTTGTTTTTACTAGATGTATGTAGGTAATTGTTGGTGCTAGGTGTATTTGGATGCTATTTGAATTGTAATTAGGAGAAATTTAGGGAAAACATGTAGAAATAAAGAAGTACGATGGTTTAAATACGCAAGTGGCCATGCATCATCTTAGTTGTGATTCAATTCTAGTGAAAATAATTTAAGATCCAATGTCATACCTTGGATTATAACTTTGGTTAAGGAAGGTTTATGTCATACCTTGAATTATAACTTTGGCTCAAGGAAGGTTTACTATAAGAAAGATCAAACCCATATTTTGAATAAACAATTAGTAAATCTAATTATTAATAGTCTTGTATCTGATTATTAATATTTTTGTAGAAAATGTATGTGTAATGTATATACCATTTATTTATAAATGAATAGAAAACTTTTGGTTTTTATTGCATCGAGAGAAGCGAGGTGTTCTCCAGCCGAGTATGGGGGAGATCCTGTCACGTTAGTCACATTATAAATTACATATCGACTTAAATAAATAAACAAAAATTAAACTAGCATAGATTCATTTTAAACCCAGATCTATCAAGTATCTAGAGGGATCTAAATCGTAAGAAAATGTACACCTCAAGAAATAGGATCCCTCTCGGTGCTTGATAGATCTGGGTTTAAAATAGATCTATGCTAGTTTATAAAAATACAATTGAAATTAAATCATTGCCTAATTGAGTCAAGTAGCAAGGTATAATCACCAAACACCAAGTTGATGTATGACATCCTCTTAATTGTGAGGCAATGGATCTCTTCAATGCAAATTTAACATTTTAATTGAATAATGGATCTCTTCAATGCAAATACCCTACCCTTCTAACCAAATATATATATATATATATATATATATATATGAGATAGGATGGGTCACTCTCACAAAGAAGGGGTCTCATACACCAAAACGGTGTTTGGGAAAATCTCATTTTTGTGAAATTATATATATATATTTTTGACGTTATATATATATATATATATATATGTGAAAATTGACAACTAAGTAGGGTTCGTATTCGGATTACAGGAAGGTCACTTGTCTCACAAAGAAGGGGTCTCATACACCAAAATGGTGTTTGAGAAGATCTCCTTTTTGTGAAATTATAAAATTATTTTGACGTTATATATATATATATATATATATGAGAATTAACAACTAACTAGAGTTCGTATTTGGATTACACGAAGTCAATTCTACCTGTAGATGCACCCATACAACCTATGAACATGAAGCAATTAATAAACCAAAATTTAAATCTATAATATTGTAAAAAATACCTTAATAATACACTCTATCGCAATTATATATATAACTTTTTATTAAAAATAAAACTAATATATCATTAATATCAAAAATAACGTCACACATTAATCACCAATATCCAAACCCACCACACCAATATCCACACTAGCGTGGGTGGCGCTTCCATGATGGAATCCTACATGTTGGCCACCATGAGAGGCCGGGTTAGGCCAACTTCTCTTTAATAAATTATATTTTGACATCTTAATTAATGTTGTGACATCTCATGATTCCTAAAGTGGGCAAAATGCACATGCCCTTTGTGGGCCAATAGAATTTTAAAAACAAATTAAAAAATAAATAGCCTATTGCATATTTCCACGTGGCATACCATGGCATGATATAGTGGGGAAGGGGTTATGCTTGTCTCGTGAAAAAAGTGTGTTGTGCTCCAACACGCTCACTTCGAAATGACGGGCCCACCGATGACGTCAGACCAACGGGAAAGGAGGCTTCGGATTGGCCCCCTGAGCGGGAAGCGCCGTCAATTGTTGGACGAAATTTCCGGTCACTTGGACACGCACGCTGCCGTCAATTGACGACAATGGCAGTTTAACCGTCCGATCGACAAATTATTATAAGGGCTCAGCTAGCTGCGTAGACTTTCCGGGCCAGGTAAAGCCCGTTTTGCATTATTTCCGTCAACGTTTTTTAACGGTCCGTCATAGGTGTAGGATTCTGAGGAATCTGGGTATGAAATTTTGGAAGGACTTGCATAGGAATGTGCTAATTCTGTAGCGTTTTGTGCGTGAATGGGAGCGAGGTGAGTGGGGAATACGAGAGATACTCTCCATCAATAATGCAATGGAGAGTTAAGGCACTTCCAACTCCCTGCATAGCGTTGATAAGATTGAATTGATTGATTCATGAATTCCTTCTGCAAATCCAAATTGAAACAGTTCACAAACCTGTAGTTATTAGGCCTCCCAGCCCCTTTTTCTTGGATTTTCAGTTTGCCCACAAGTTCAGATTCGGAGCTTTGTGGGTGACAGATCTAAAGTTGATGGTCATAAATTTTGAGCGAGCACAATTCACGGTTCTGGCTTAATTCTATATATTTATGAGATATCTACACTCTTACAGTATGTTGGGAGTTTTGCATTGACCAGATTTTCATGATCTTGGGCTCAATTCGAGGCTGATTTTCATGATTTTGAGCCCAATTCCGGGGCTTTGCGGTAAATGTGTTTACATTATACACCCAGGTGCTCACCAGGCTTTCTTCTACATGAGGTTAACCTAATTCAAGAATGGAAGGCTTTCTTCTGCATGATGTAAACCCAAACCCATACCCAATTCAAGGCTGACAAGCTTGCATTTGCATGATGTTAACCCAATTCAAAGCTTCAACATGATTCTATAGTCACCCACATTCTCACTTTAACTTGGGAGTTTTGCATAACTCAAACTCTTACGTTACAATTCTCTATTTATTAAACACTGCATTCTCATTTTAGCTGGGATGTCTTTTGCATCTATGTGATTTTCATGTTTTTGGGCTATGGCATAATTTTATATTTGGTAGGTACCCACATTTTCACCATAGCTTTCATCCATTTCCTATCATTTGAAGGGACTAGGAAGAAATTCTTTGTAAAGAGAGAGCAGAGAAGGTATGGTGAATGGTTTGTGTCAAAATCTTTGAGTTTGGTGCATATTAATATGCAGACTGCACAGAAGACTGCCATGATGTTATCAGTAGGGGAGGGGAAAGATGAAGATCATGAGCAGAAGATAAGGCCGGCATGGCTGAAGCCATTGCTGGAGACAAGCTTCTTCCTGCAGTGCAAAACCCATGGAGATTCCAGCAAAACTAGTGAGTGTAATATGTACTGCATCGATTGTATGCGTGGCGCTCTCTGCTCCTACTGTGTTGCTCACCATAGACACCATCATGTTATTCAGGTTATATATTATATTGTGCTGCTCTACATTGCATTGCATTGCATTCTATTTCTGTTTACAACCCTCCATGGGATATAGTTTATACAGACCTATTTAAATCTGGTTTGATATTGACAAGAGGTTACCAAGAAATTTGGGTTTGACCAGCTGCCAAGGTTGAGATTATACCAGTTTCAAGATTTGAAACATTTATATGAATTCTGGCTCTTAATGGTCCAGTGCATATCAGAACCTAGATCTTCGTTGTCTGTTGATCTATAGTTTTATTAGATTAATTGATCATTAAATGAAGAGAGATAAACAGGAGGGTTAACAATTCTGCTTACATTTCATTGGCACAAAGATCATGGTATACTAGTTCATCATGATAACCAATATAGAATAGCTTAATAATTTGTGTAAACTCATACAAAATTTGTTAGTTTTATCAATGCATTGCTCCAGTATTCCAGTATTAGGAATTACAATTCATTGGCACAAAGATCATGGTATACTAGTTCATCATGATAACCAATATAGAATAGCTTAATAATTTGTGTAAACTCATAGTAAATTTGTTAGATATATCAATGCATTCCTCCAGTATTAGGAAATGATCATTGATCACACAAGTCATTTGGGTTTGGGCTAGTTTCTCTCATTGCCAAAATCATCACCATTTTCTTCTTCTTGTTCAGATAAGGCGTTCTTCCTACCATGACGTGATCAGAGTTTCAGAGATCCAGAAGGTACTGGACATTACAGGCGTACAAACGTACATTATCAACAGTGCGAGAGTTGTTTTCCTTAACGAGAGGCCTCAGCCCAGACCTGGAAAAGGAGTCATAAATACGTGCCAGACCTGCGACAGAACTCTTCTTGACACTTATAAGTTCTGTTCCCTAGGCTGCAAGGTAAGCAACCTATTCACTGCTATAGCACAGGCCCATCCAAGCCCATTTTGAGGTTGTATATCTTTTAAAATATTTGTGTGACTTTAAGATGTGCAATCTCAACTTTAAGGTTACTACATTTGTGTGAATTATGATATGCAATCTCAGCTTCAAGGTTGCTCAGGTGGATATCAAACTAGAATGCATCTTTTGGGTTTTTGTTAATGTCATACCTGAGGCACTGTAAGACAAATTAGAAATGCATCTTAACTCATGTCCATATTTTAGAAATTCAATGCTTTTTCATTGCATTGTTACAGAAATTCTTTTCTAAATTGGTTTTTGTTAATATCCATAACAGTGAAAATTTTAGAGCTTAAATGGATCTTTGGTCATTTCCATATGCAATATACCAATGCACTATTCTGTCAATTTCCATACTAATGCAATGTTCTGTCAATTTCCATATTCATTGTACCTCATGTATCTTTGAATGCCATACTAATGCAATGTTCTGTCAATTTCCATATTCATTATACCTCATGTATATTTGAATGCACTGTTTTGCTGATGTTTTCAATGGATGCATAACAGGGAAAAGATCTTTACTTAAATGGGTTTTTGCTAATGTCTATGCTCAATACATTGTAGTACAAATTTGATCTCTATTAATTCCCCATATTCAATGCATTACACAATTCAATTCATTTAATGGGTCAGCTGACTCCCACCAGGGCTGTAAAGAACCTCATTTCTTTCTAAAAAAAATTGACTTCCATCTTTCAATTTCATTTCAGCTTACAGGAGCAAAGCTAAACCGTGAGATCAAAGCCAGTCAACAGAGAAAACAACAACAGCAAAGGAACGCCATTGACTCAAAGAAAACGACCTCGTTTCTCCAACATGATAATGCTGTAAAACTGCATTACAACATGTCTCCTCCAACTCCTCCGCCAATTACAGTGAATCACATAGCAACTACCAAGAGAAGGAAGGGGATTCCTCGCAGGGCTCCATTGGGAAGTTAGCAATCTACATTCTCCTCCTCTTCTCTTCCTATTGTATAGCACATGTATGGTATATCACTAAATTTAGCGAAAGATAGATAAAGGGCACCTCCAAATTCTAATAGGGCAAGCAATGCCTGTAACAGAATTATCAGAATAAAAAAGCAAGCAGATGGGGCCACTGCCAACTGGCTCTTCTATGTATTATTGGATCCGGCTGTATGCATGTATAGCAGCAGGATCCATGGTTATTCTTTCTTTATTTCTTATTTATTCCTCAGGCACAAAGGTGCCTGGATACTTTAGAACCTATTGATAAAGTGCCCTCAATGGGCTGTGGATGATTAGATTTACTTTGTAAAACTGATCAGCAAGTATTTTATTTACAGCAGCAAGAATAAGGATCTGGGCTGGGGCCAAAATAATTGTCATGCAATAATGCAGCCCAAAAGGAATCAGGTGTACAAACTAACTTTGAATCTTGTTGTACATTTCGAAAAGTTATTTGTATTGATCTATATTGGGATTCAGCTATATTGGATTAGTATTCAGCTATATTTCTGAGATTTTACGAACAGTGCTGACTGGAATATTCACTTTTATTAAATAGTTTTGGCAAGTACTATTGTTTTGATTTAGCACATGCAGTGGAGTTGGTGGCATGTCACATTGGCTTTTCCAAGGTAAATAGGCTTATTTAGATGGACACCTTAACAAGTGTTTGAACTATTTATGATCACTCATTGGAATAATGGTAGAAGCACTTTGAAAAAGCAAAATCTTTGAAAATAAAAACTAAAAATAATAGTAATGGTTGTCATTTTTATTGTTATTATTATTATTTAAAATTTATAATAATAAATGAAAAATAAGTTTTATACCTACAAGGTATGCTTATACATAGAGTGAAGGTGCTTGAATAGACATTTTTATGTGTGAATCCACAATGAATTACTAGTTTTTGGTGGGATAATGATGGTAAAGTAGGTGGTTAAAGGTTTAGTTTTTTTTTTTTAATATGAATGAGTTGATAGGCAGTAATGTTTTATGAGTAAAAGTAGTTAAAGTTTTTATTTTATTTATATTTTTTAAAGAATATTTTTTTGAAAAATAATTTAGTATTTTTTATGATTAATTAAATTATTAATTATTATTATGGAGCTTAATTTTTAGGAGATCGATAAAGTCTCATAACTTTTCTTATTTTGAGGAGATTTTATTTTTAAAATAATCTTAAGTTTTAGAGTGAAACTTGATATTCAACAATCCTAAAACATTGTGGGTAGAAATAATTTGTCATGTTTTTTTTTCATAGAAAAAAATCTTAAATTTCTTTAAATACCTCAGATGGATCTAATAAATCCATTATCCACACAAGTAAACCAGTGTACAAAATCAAAATTTTTACATAAGATCATGTGAGCATATATCCAATCCTTAAAGATTAGCAAAAAGCACCATCAAGATCATAAAAAAACATATAGTGGCATAAGTATCAACCACATATGTTCAAACAGTTTTCATAGTATCAACTATAAGCAAAAATTCCATAGTATCTGAAAAAAACTTAATGTCTATCAGACTCAAAACATCATAATTGAATCAGCTATCAACATTCAGAAGCTGCAATAACAGGATAATAATCAGTCATTGCTATAAAACCAAAACACAGATCAGAAAATCTGATATGTTTCAATAGAAGTATCTTCTCTAACTTCTTTGATGTGCCAGTAGCCCTCGCTGATCCGCACTCCATCCTTTGCTAAAGTGTCAGCTAAACTATTTCTTTCTCGATATATACGCTGAAACTGCAACAACTCAAAACAGTCAGAAAGTCTTCGGACTTCCTGAAGAATTAATGATAATTCTAAATTGTGCATTCTGAATTTACCATTGGTCCAATTAATGGCAAGCCATGAGTCGCCAAAAATCTGTATTTTAGCATAATCCTTCATCCTGGCCAAAGTGAGAAGAAGCTTTAAAGCACAAAGTTCAGCAGTATTGTTAGTACCAGCCCCTAAACCAGCTTTAAAGGAGAAGGAAAGTTTATCTGAAAAATAAAGTATACCTCCAACTCCACAGGCGGATGCATCCACTGCTGATGATCCATCAAAAAAACCCCAAGGGTAAGATTTATCAATAGATTCTACAAAAACAGGTCTTATTTTCAGAACAGAATCCCCTTGTGGGAAAGTTCTCAGCATACCCAAACTGAAAGAGCATACCTGTGATGTCTTTAGAAGTTGATTATCAAAACAGCTTTGGTTACGTGCCTTCCAATTAAACCACAAAACTATAATATGTAGCAACCTAATATGCTAAACTTGCATATTAAGGCACCAATTCTTTAGACAATCTGTAAGAGGGTTTAAGATGAAAAATCCTTTCTTTAAAATGTCTCACTGACACCCACATTAGATCTAAATTTTAAAATATTTGTTCAATACGGATCTTCCTAATCTTTTAACTCATCAAAACAAAGGTGATTTACAAATGCTTCTCTTAATATTTTTTGAGTACATCAATAAAATTCTAAAGAAAACTAAGTTCCTTGCCTTTTATTCTTTTAAATATCCAATAAGCCCACCACATGGGGTGACATTAAGACTAGGTAGCTCAAATGAAAAGATTGTGACAAAGATGTGGCAGGGAGGGGATTTGTGGGGGCAATTAATGCAATAAAGACTTCATTGCATACCCCCACCATGTTATCGAGAGTACCTCACCCTTTCAAGGTTAATTGTGCCTTAATGAATCACAACTATGTCACCACCATGATGCTGAGGTTATTAATGGTCTCCCAATTTACAATAAAGAAGCATCTGAACCTCATTTTTTCGTCCTTAGAGGAAAGATTCAAGTTGTAAGAGACAAAACAATGTGATTGATTTGTGGGTTTTCTGCACAGGATCTCAAGCCATGGTAAGGGAGAGATTGCATGCCTCTAGCCATAGGGGAAACCACCACTGGGCTCATCACATGGAGATGGACAAAACTGTAATGGCCAGGAATTTGGCAACATTGATAGACACCTTGTATGATAAAAGAAACGTAGTTCCAAATTTTGGCGATGAAACTAAGACTTGGGTCCAAGACTTAGCCTTGGAAAAACGAATAAGTTGAATATCTTTTCTTGTGATGATGAGCCCACTTGGTGGCATGAAACATTGAGTTAAAATTTTAATTCAACTTAGTCTTTTTTTTTCTTTTCTTATTTTTTGTCTAAAATTTTTATGGACAACTAAATATTTTATGATTTTTATTTTTATTTTTTTAGTTTAATATTATGCAAATTTGGTTAGGCAATCTTTGTGAAAATTGCAATTTTGAATTAATGAAATGTTGTTTTTAATGCATAAATTGATTCAACAACCTCAAATACCCCAGCCAAAATCAAATTATCTTATGTTAACATTTATGTTTGTAATTATATCATTCCAAAATGATTCCTACCATATTACAAACCAAAATTTCCAATTTCCCTTCTTATTATTTTGAATAGTCAGAAAATGGTCAATTCGTACTATGTTTAGACTACAACATATTTATATAATTCACTTTGAAATACAAAAATTTAATACAATTCAAAATAGGTAATGCACAATGGGACCCTAGAAAGATATAGTTGACACAAGAGGTACACTCCCTTTGTTATTCCATGGAGGGGACTCAATTACTTGTTTAAATATTTGTAGTATTGTATTGTGCCGACACAAATTTAGCTAGAATAGTCACCATCCTTCTTCTCTATGTTGATGATATTGTTTTATGGTGAGGTGTCCCTATGATCTTGATAGGCAACTAAGAATTCTCATGCATTTATGCTATAGTATAAGTATGATTGTTAATACTCACAAAACAAATGTTATGATAATCAAATCCAAAAAGACCATTTATGCTAATTTTAGGTAAGGGAATAATAGCTTGGAGGAAGTGACTTTATACAAATATCTTAGAATCGATCTTCATCACAAGCCTAACTTGAACTATAACATTGAGGAAATGATAAATGGAGGGTTGAAAGCTTATTTTGGCCTTGAAAACAATCGTATATCAATAGACCTTTGGCTATGGGATAAAAAGAAACTCCTCTTTGAGATGTTCATCACTATTGTTATCTTATAAGGTTGTAAAGTTTGGAGCTACAATATCTCTAGATAATTGCATAGAAAGAGCGAGTAAATCCAAAAGCATTTTATAACTTATAAGTTTAAAATTAAAGACAATACACCTTATCTCATCCTCCTCATAGATGTGAATCTTTCTCCCATTTGAAAGCATGCCATTATTATTAGGTGCCTAATGTACAAGAACAATATAAATAATATGAAAGAAAAGAGCCTTTCTCACATTCATCCCAACTTCAATCAAAACCACCTACGACTCAAGCAAGGTTAGCATAAAGATGTCAAGTTGTGGTTGAATGGTTGAATCATAGGGGAGTCAATGAAGATGTCACTTTGCAGAATATTGAAAATATTAAAAATATTATTACCTCTAAAGTGAAGAAGAAAATGTGGTGCAATGGAGAATTAGAGGATAAAGGAATCAAGATACTCTAAGAAGGTAATTAAACCTAATCTAAAATATAAAAAATATCCCTTTGCTTTAACTAGAGTAAAGAAGAAAATCAACATTGCTAAAATAAGAACAAACTCTCATGAGTTCCATAGTGAAACTTGACATTCAACAATCCTAAAACATTGTGGGTCGAAATAATTTGTCATGTTTGTAATAGTAAGAGGGTTGAAGATGAAAAATCATTTCTTTAAAATGTTTCACTCACACCCACATTAGATCTCAATTTTAAAATATTTGTTCAATACCAATCTTCCTAATCTTTTGACTCATCAAAACAAAGGTGATTTACAAATGCTTCTCTTATTATTTTTTGAGTACATAAATAAAATTCTAAAGAAAACTAAGTTCCGTGCCTTTTATTCTTTTAAATGTCCAATAAGCCCACCATATGGGGTGACATTAAGACTAGGTAGCTCAAATGAAAAGGATGTGACAAAGATGTGACATGGAGGGGATTTGTGGGGGCAATTAATGCAATAAAGACTTCATTGCATACCCCCACCATGTTATTGAGAGTACCTCTCCCTTTCAAGGTTAATTGTGCCTTAATGAAGCACAACTATGTCACCACCATGATGCTGAGGTTATTAACGGTCTCCCAACTTACAATAAAGAAGCATCCCGAACCTCATTTTTCCTTCCTTAAAGGAAAGGTTCAAGTTGTAAGAGACAAAAACAATGTGATTGATCTGTGGGTTTTCTGCACAGGATCTCAAGCCATGGTAAGGGAGAGATTGCATGCCTCTAGCCATAAGGGCAACCACCACTGGGCTCATCACATGGATATGGACAACACTGTAATGGCTAGGAATTTGTCAACATTGATAGACACCTTGTATGATAAAAGAAACATAGTTCCAAATTTTGGCGATGAAACTATGACTCGGGTCCAAGACTTAGCCTTCAGAGTTCAAGAGGCGATTGACTGGTGTGCAGACATAACAATAATCTTTAATCTTCCTCCCCTGAACTTTATGGCTAGAATGAGAACTAGGTCCCTATCCTAGCATTAGATGCTCCCTTTCCTGCATCAACAAGGGAAACATCAGTATCGACACCCTTATCTCTCGACATCGGTTCACAAGGCATAACTTCGATGGCAACGTCTCCGGTTTCAACTATGGAGGACATGAAACCAATGGTGATGACTCCAAGTGGTAGCAAGGATGAAACTCAAAGCTCTATTTCAATACCCGAGGAGGTTCTCAACATTCCTTCAGAATCTCCCTTGTAGTGTCGACGCATGGACCTCGACCCGTCCAAGGAACGCCGCTAGTTGTGGGCGTTTCAAGATTCTTCAGGTTTGGCCTGAAGATTGGTTCTCAATGTATTTTTGCAAATTTTGAATGTTTTCAATTAGCTCCATTATGTCTGTTTAAGTTACTACATGTACACCTCCAACCTTTTAGATCTTTTTTTTGGGTAGCCCAATAGAGGTAGATATTAGTAAGTTTTTCTGTACTCCATTAAAGGTAGTTTTAATATAGTTTTTCGGGCAAGGCCTGAGTGTTTTCTCCATTTTGAATGCATAGGGCCATCTCTCTGTATGCATATGCAACCAATTTGATAATATAATATAAGGACTAACTTACAAAAAAGAGTTCAATAAGCAAAAGGTTTTAGTGGGTGTTAATAATCATGGGCCTAATGGTTAATAATCATCATTAATTTCATGGGCCTAACGGTCCTATATTGATCATGATCATGTGATGTGTATTACATTAATACATAAAATATTGTTAAAAGCTTGAGTCGACCTAACGGTTAAGAACATATGTTTTCTCCTAAAAATTTATATAGATTCAAATCCAAAAAAAACAAGGTATATACAACTTTGTATACTTTTAGAAAGCCCACTTTATTTACTTATTACAATTATATTTTGCATACATATCCTCAATTTTTACACAATTTTTTCTCTCTCTATATAACTAAAAAGACAAGCTAGATTTAATACCACCCCTAATGTCCCAAGTCCCATTAAATACTCGTTCTCTTGGAAATGATCATTACTTAAAAAAAATCTAAAGTAACCCATTTGTCTCATTATCATTAAATGGACGTTCGTGGAGCCATTTTTAAAAAATATATTGAGTAATTAGGATAAAAATCTTGCATTTTCTTTACTAATCAATTAATTTTATAATTCAAATTAAAATATTTAATTGAAGCTGTGACTTCTAATTTTATATTAATATGATCCGGGGAGGTAGGTGCAAGAGGGGTCATCTTTGATCTTGTAGGCAAAGAGATAACGTCCTTCACTTGGGGTTTTGGGAGGAGGCTGAAGAATCAGGAAAAATGTGCAACCTTAATGCAAGGTATTGAACTCATGTATGATCTCTACCTTGATTCTTTTCAAGTTTTTGACAACTCTTGGAAAAAGGAAGGATGTTGGTAAGGTCCAAAAGAGATTTTTTTTCCTTTATCGTAAATATCTCGAAAATACAGTTCTTTCATATTCGACATCATAACAACACCCTCATCGATAGGAAAGCTAACATTGGTGCCAAGCTTAAGGAAGGATCTTTTAATGAACAACACTGCTAGACCCATTGTTAAATGGACGAGTTGCTTCCAAGTATAGTCCTTATTTTTATTTCATTCCTCTTTGGTTATTATTTGGGCTTGCCCTTCGTCGTAAGGTGAAGGTTGGGATGTTTTTTATGAATAATTTATGAAGGTTGGGACACGTGGTTCACAAAAGTGGTGGATGGGTGTGGGATCTACTTGCTACAACCTGATATTCATTACCGTCGTCCTCCTAACATGCTTTCAAGGTAGTAATTATTTCAAGATACCTTTGAGTTCAGTTATGGAGGATCTTCTGTATGAGTTGGGCATTTCCCTTTTAAGAAGTTGTCTTTTCCTCTTTGGCCGCTTGAATGTGTTTAGGAGAGCAAGGAATAGAGTTGGGACTATTATCCTTTAGAGGCCTCAGTTTGAAGGGAGTATTAGAGCCATGGAAAATATGTTAGTTGAGCTTTTTATTGTAGAGGAGAAAGGAACGAAAGGTATTATGGAAGAAATTCAGGATCTGAGGAAATACATGGTAGACTTAAGGAAGATGATGTGATGTGTGTATGAGGTGTTGTTGGCAGCCAGCAACAACCTCTTCATTTCTTGAAAAAATGAAGAGAGATCAGCTCTTTATGTGATTTATCAATTAAAAATTATGAAAGAGCACCTTCAGAATCTTTGATTCTGAAGGTACTCTCAATCAAAGAAAAGTGATTTAATGATTTTAAAG
>LPNX010159607.1:224628-353547 GCA_001517045.1 Pseudotsuga menziesii | reverse complement strand
AATTGGGACCGACACAGTATTGGCCCAATCCATCTCCTCGAACTCGTAGAAGACGAAAGGTCATAAATCCTGAGGTTAATAGCTCAGAGGTTAAGGAACTAGAGGTCGTAAACATGCCCATAGATAATGAGATTAATGAAAATGCTGATAGGGTTTCAGTTCCTTGCGATTCTAGGGAAATATTGGATAAACCCGAACTTGGTAAGAATGATGGAAACCCTGCAAAACTAAAAGAAGGATTAGCCGAAGGTGAAATTGATAAACCTGATGAATGTGATAAAGATTCTATGCATAAGTTGAACCATTTGGCTCAGGTTTGTTGTGACAAGGAAGGGTTGAATTTTGAAAACTTATCGTTTTCGCGTAGAGTCACTAGGAGCATGCATAATCTTCATTCGATTCCAGGATATAGGTCTGATCAACAGAATTCCAAATCTACAGCTACTGAACCTACAGTTGTAAATATTGAGGATGATATTCCGATGTCTGTCCCTAACACAATGGATGTAGGGAATTCTGCTACTGCGCAGGGAAGTGATGTGCAATCAGGTGAGGTCGAGGGCAATCAACCAGAAATAAACGTTAACACTATAGATCTTGAACCGTTACACAATCAGCATTGTGACATTCCTCGTTCTCCTCATGTAACTAAAGAAGACGAAACTCTGCAACAGGTATTAGGTAATGTTTGTCAAGATAAAATCACGGAGTTTAAAGGGAAGCTTAAACAGTGTCTATCCAGCACAGCCTTATTGGAGGAAGAAAACAAAACTTTCAGGAAAGAATTGCTAGAATGGATTGATAGGTGGAAAAAGGCGAACATGAAGAAGAATCAACACAAGAAATCCAAGAAATCCATATTAAATACAAATCAGCTGCTACTGGAACAAATCGAAAAACAAAATGTTAAAATTATCAGGTTGAAGGCTAAACTAGCCGAAGCTAGAAGAGTAGTCGCTATTCATAATGAGGCTTAATAAGTTTACTCTTCTCTTATGTCACAACATAACAGGTAATGGTTATTTCGATTTTGTATGCCTGTAAAATCGGAGATTTAACAGGCATGCCTTTATAATTTTTAAGTATTTCTGTTAGCTGTGTTAAATTCGTTTTAATATGATGCGTTGATTGAATTTAATGCAGGAAGTTTCATCATCGCCCTTTTCCAGAAATTCAGGACGTGGTTATACGATGGCTTGGAGATGTGGCTGATTTGTTACAAGATGGAGTTTTATCAATGGTCAAGAACTTTCTGAGATACCTCGACTCAGGCCAGTCGATTTCTATTTCTAGTAATAGGTGTAATTAGATGCCCTTTTGGTTAAATAGTCCCTATAATGTAGCAGGCAACTTTTATAGCAAAAAACCGACTCTTATTAGTATATAAGTGAAGAGTTTTGATGAACTCAGGGGGATGGAGTGTGTGGAGAAAACTCATTTGAAATATATTTTGTTACTAGTACTACATTATACTTGAAGCTGAAGCTTTCATGTGAATGATACTGGACATCTGCAAATGATACTGTGACTAGTATTTCATTTTTTGGATTTATATATATATACATATATTTCAGTTTGTTGTCTTCTGTTTATATATGAACTCTGTGTGCTGTGACACATTGATGTTTAAATATTTTTCTCACTTTATCATCTCAAGTTAGTTGTTGAATAAATATTTCATTATGGTTTTGTTTATTAGTGTGTTCACTATAAACATCAGTTTTAATGATATACTTTTCTGTTTATTTAAAATTTCATTTGTATGTTAACAGTGAATTTTAAATAAGCATTATTTCAAATTCAAATGACTGTCTTGATAGTTAATTATTAATCAGTTTTGGAAGTTGAAGTTGACTGTGTGATTATAGGTTAAATTTCATTTCTATTATTACATAGCAGAGTAACTTTTGTTATGATTTAAATATGTTTGTTTAGATCATACTTCAGTTTTCTGTTATTGATTAATAATTAATATAGTCTTAAAATTGCTCTCAGCTGAGATAGGGTTAAATAGGATAGATAGATTAATTAGTTTTAAATTTTATTTAATTTTTAATTAGCACTGTTAAATCATACTGCATATTATAAGTAAGTTTTCATATTTAGAAAACTTCCCAAAATCGAAGTCTTTCCTTAAGAAAGCAACCTTAGGATATTTTAGGTATTTAGGTAGGATAGATATTAGAATAGGTTAGATTTTGCTGGTTTTAAGTTCTCCTCAAGAGACAAAGTAGCTGGTAGCAGGACCATAACCTGCGAGGTTTTGTTAAACCAAACATACCGGATGCTGCTCTAAGCTGATTGTGTGGACAAAACCTCCTTATTGGCTCTGATTCATAAAATCAGGCCAACAGGTGTCAAAGGCGGTTCTAGATGAGGACAAGAGGATTGGGCTGGACATTTTTTGTTTGGGGTCTCACCTGGATGATATGGAAAGTGGGTATCGGGTTCAAGTAAGTGAAGTTGAGGGTGCCTGCCATGGTTTGCAGGAAATGGAGAGGGCATTGGGTCTTAAGAACGAGGATATGTGTCATGTTGTGATTGAGTTGAAGCATTTTCATTAGGAACAAAGGATGGATGCAAATGAAAGAAATGAAGCTCGATTTGTTCAACTGAAGGAATTGCTGGAAGAATTGCATGATGAAATCAACGGGATTAATAGAGGGGAATAACGGCCCTTCTCATGAGTATATTGATGCCTCTCCAATGGATGAAGTTTCTACTATCTAGCTGGCCGAGGTCGAAAATTGAATGCAAGAATGATGTCCCTTGTCTCTATTTTCAGTTGTGTGTGTGTGTGTGTGGTCTATTATGTGGTCAGTTTATCAGAATTTACTCTATTAGGGGAAATATTTTTTAGGAAGCTATGTTATGCTCTCTATAGATCTGAACAGGCTGTAAATTTGGACTGTATGGTTTCCTTTTGCACAGACCTTGTTGTCATACTTTTGGAGCCTTAGGGTTTTTTGTAATTCTTGGCTTTTTAATATAATTTTACTTCTTGTTTATGTTAAAAAAAGAAAAATTATGTTAATAAGACATAAATATCTTATTTAAATTAAGATTATATTGATTGATAAAAAAAAAATCAAGAGAATAGTTATCCAAATAATGGAAATTTTATTTTTTTATTGAAAATTATCATAATAAAATATCATGAATATAAAACATTGTATTTGGATTGATTTTGAAATTAGAAATAAAAGTGCTTCTGATTCGTTAAGAGCTTGCTTTTCTTAGATCCAATGAAATAGGTTAAAGACCCAAAACTCGAAGATATTTGGTATGAATGAAAGTCTGCTCCTTATGAACCACCAACAAATTATTTCAAGTGACTTGGTTTTCCTTCAATAACAATGATAAATCAATTCACATTTGTTAATAATAATCATTTTCATTCACAATATAACAATTAAATTATAATAAATTTTACTATCTTAAATATATATATATAAATATTAATTTTATCTATACAAAATATATCAATTTATTAAAATATAAAAATAACTACATTTTTGAAAAAACATAGATAATGCTCTAAGAGGGCATTGGACTCCCTGGTGTTGTGATTTAGCACCAGCAGTGGAATTGGTGGCATGTCACATTACTTATCCATGGACAAATTAATTAGTGATTGAACCATTCATTTTTTATCACTCATTGTGATAAGGTAAAATTCACAAAAGGTAAAATTCATGATTTAAAAAAAATATTGGTGGCATGTCACATTACTTATCCATGGACAAATTAATAAGTGATTGAACCATTTATGATCACTCAATGTGATCATGGTAGAGGCACTTAGAAAAAGTAAAATCCAATTCTTTTTTAAATTGAGATAAGAATAGTTGCAATTTTTTAAATTTTATTTATTAAAAAGTTTTAAAAATATATTTCCTTGACAATGAAGTAAGGATTTGAATTCTTTTATGCTTACGAGGAGGTTTATACATATAAAGTGGAGTAAATGATTGATTTTTATATGTGATTTGATAATGAATTAGAGATATATAAAGTCCAGTAAATGATTGAATGGGCATTTTTATACTTGTTTTTATAATGATGGAAGTGCAAACATTTTATTTATTTTTATAAGTTGAAAAATTGTTTGCATCTTTAGATATTTGATCCCTATAAATTTTACTATTTCATATTGTAAAATAAGTGATTATATTGTTATTAGATAAAACCGTGTTTCATAGAACCATCATAGATCCATATTAAACTGGGATCTATAGGGATCGAATTTTTTTATATGTATTTTTTATATCTTAAACTCAAGAAGTTTGATCACTTTCTTGATTTATAAATCTCAGTTTAAGTTTTAATTTTAATTTTATTTTAGAGACTTAAAGAATTTTTTAATTACTTTTCATAATTTTTTATTTTATGAGCTCATATGGATTTTTTTTTTATAAATTTTTGGTAACATTACATTACTTTACAACATCTCTTTGAACTATAAAGCACCTAGCTCCTCTCAATACAATTAAAATTTTACATAATAAAAAATGTTCAACTACATAATATATACCATTATTTATACTTTCCACCTCATCTCTATACTTCTACTCTCATATAAACATTACAAAACATTTCATAGTTTGAATATAAAACTTAAATTGAAAAATCCTCTATGAAGAGGCTTATCATGGAAAACAAATCTAAAGAGAGTGAAAACAAGAGAATTCTTCACTTCTTTGATATGTTGAGGATTAAGATTTTATAGACAAGTTGGGCAATCTTCACTTTATTGATAGGTTGAGAATTAAGGTTCTATAGACAAGGTGGGCAATCTTCACTTCTTTGATAGGTTGAGGATTAAGGTTTTATAAACAAGTTATGACATTTGGTAGAAAAATCGTTAACACTCTTTGGTTATATATATAAAGAAATACTTTAGGTAACGAAAAAAAAGAATCACAAAATATTTATTTTGATTATATATATAAAAAATACTTTATAAAATGAAAGAATCACAATTTTGAATATTTATAAATAATAAATTTTATGTCAAACTATATTTATAAAATGTTACAGTTAACCATATTTATGAAAGGTTTCAATTTTGAATATTTTTATATAATAAGTTTTATGTCATGTACTTAACCATATTTATGAAAGGTTTCAAATTTAAATATTTATATAATACGGTTTATGTCAAACCAACTTTATGAATGATCATAATTTTAAATATTTATATAATAAGTTTTATGTCCAACTTTACTTATATTTATATTTATGAAAGGTTGTAATTTTGAATATTTATATAATTTGTTTTATGTGAGATCATATTTATGAAAGAAGGTTATATATATATATATATGATTGCAAATTGGTTAGAAACTTGTAATTTTAAATAAATAAAAATATTATTTTTAATACAACATGTTTTTATTAGAATTATATCATGAAATGTTGATATTTGATATTTACAATTATATTAATTCAAAATTATTTTTACTATATTCAAACAAAACAAAAATTTAGTTTCCTTTCTTAATGATTTTCTTAAAGATAAATTCGATGAGCTTTTATTTGAAGGTGTCTATCAATTTTTTTTCTTTTTATCTAAAGGTTTCTATAAATAATAAATTTTATGTCAAACTATATTTATAAAATGTTACAATTAACCATATTTATGAAAGGTTTCAATTTTGAATATTTTTATATAATAAGTTTAATGTCATACTTAACCATATTTATGAAAGGTTTCAAATTTGAATATTTATATAACAGGGTTTATGTCAAACCAACTTTATGAATGATCATAATTTTGAATATTTATATAATAGGTTTTATGTCCAACTATACTTATATTTATATTTATGAAAGGTCGTAATTTTGAATATTTATATAATTTGTTTTATGTGAGATCATATTTATGAAAGAAGGTTATATATATATATATATGATTGCAAATTGGTTAGAAACTTGTAATTTTAAATAAATAAAAATATTATTTTTAATGCAACATATTTTTACTAGAATTATATCATGAAATGTTGATATTTGATATTTACAATTATATTAATTCAAAATGATTCTTACTATATATTTTTTTTAACAGAAACTATAAACATAAATATATAAAAGGGGGCTGCGCAAAGCCATGCGTTACAGAGATGGTAGCTTCATCAGAGAATATACTTCAAAAAGACTGTCAAAGAGGACCAGCCATGGGATTGTCCAAAATACCCTGCAAACTGACTGTTCAAAGCGTCTAAAACTGCTAAAGGGGTAAACCCTTACGAACTGGAAACAGATAAGGAGGCAAAAAAACATTTAACATAACTTAAAGGAAACAGAATACTACATATTCCTATTGTTTCTCGGCTGGACTACTGACTCCTCTTCCATGGGGAGGGCCGCTTCAGCAACTTCGCCATTGATTTCGCCATTCACCCGGCTGGCCTGATGCATTTCAATGAACCTCTGCAGATCCTCTTGAATTCTGTCCATTTTCCCATGCATTACCCGGAGGCTGCTCTCATTGTCGTCAATGCGGGCGTCATTATTGCTCACTTGCTGGGAAGTGTAGCTTACTGTTTCAGCCATCTTCTTTATCTCCTCACTCATTTCTTTGGTATCCACAACGTTAATGGCTAGAAGCTCATAAAGCCGGCGAAGATTCTTCTTAATATCCACCCAATCGCCTCCGTGAGCCATACCTTTAACCCCAGGCGAAATGGACAGCCCAGCAAACAAATTGATAGGCACGCTGGCAGAATTGCCTGAAGTTCTTCGAAGATTCTTGATTGCAGAAAAGAGAGAGTTGAGCACCTCTAATTCATAAGACAACGAGAAATTACCTGCCTGGAAGAGACCCGAAGATTCCACAACGCCCAGCACCCTGTTCTGCCCGGAGTCCAAAACCCAAACACTGTATGTATCCCTTTGCTCAGCAACCTGAAATTCTGGCTGACTGGATCCTGCGCCAGAGGACAATACTGCCAAGACGAGCCAGTCTTTCACCAACGAACGCGATAATGGGAGAACCTTCCAGGGGAGGCTCTGAAGCCACCCTTCGCTAACACCCAGGAGCACCTGTCCCAGTATTCTTTGAATTTCAAATGTGCCAGAGGTTACAGAGGAGGGGTTCCGGATCGACATTCTGAAGTCGAGGATGGAGGAAGGACCGGGATAAACAAAAATCCAAACGTGCGAGAGGTAAATGCGAAGGCTCCAGAGGCTTACAAGCTTTAAGACGGACATGACCGATTGTGTGGAGGTTCGAGGAGGGATACACGCGGCGCAGGGAGGAGGATGGGCGATTAATAGCGTGCAGCCGGCGAAGGACACCAGCTGCAGGATGGCGTAAATGCTTGGGATGAGGAGGTTCGAGGAGAGGGGAGGGTGAAGAGGGATGGGTGATCCCATACCCCAAGCGCAAAACCTTCTCCACCTTAGGCTTAGGCATGAAACCATAGTTTTAGGCAAAAAACAAAACTTTCTCCACCTTATCATGAGGACAATCCAGAATTCAATGTATAATGTGAGCCAAATGCATATTGCCTGAGTCATTAAGGAATATAAAGGTGGGAGGGAGGGTCCCCATCCTGTTTATAAACTCCTTGCGAAAGGGTTGCCCCGATGTTAGCCATAGCGTCAGCAGCTTTATTGTTGATTCTAAGGATGTGAAAGGGCTGATAGGAGTGATGCCAAAGAGATTTGACTTTATTATACAGGCGTCGACATCTGACAGCTCCCGAGGGGTAACCATTAACCAATTTGGAGATGACATGTTTAGAGTCTCCAAAAATTAAGACCTTGCGGTGATTTTTGGCCTGAAGAAAACGCAGACCTTGAAGCAAAGCCAACCATTCTGCTTCGTTATTGGTCCTGATCCCTAACCCCCAAGCAAAGGAATGTTCAATTTTTCCGCCGGGATCAAAAATGACCCCCCCCGCGCCTGCCACTCCTGTGATTCTTACTATATTCAAACAAAACAAAAATTTAGTTTCTTTTCTTAATGATTTTCTTAAAGATAAATTCGATGAGCTTTTATCTTAAGGTGTTTATCAATTTTTTTCTTTTTTCTTTTTGAAAATCCTATACCAGTCAAACCGAAGATCCATCCAATAAGCCAATCTTGAAAGCCTTTGTTTGTTTGCAAGTGCATTTCCACCATTGGCTAAGATAACCGCAAACCAAGAGCATCTAAGGATGTCTCCTCCCAACTAACTCACCCCTAAGAGGATTGAACTCAAATATGACCTCTCTATTTTTCTAACTTAATAATAATTTTAAATATTTATTTAATATATTTTTTTAAATTATCTTAATCACTTCTTTATTTACCCTTCAATTTACCATTTCTAAATCATTTGAATCCGTATAGTCATTTTTTTAAATTTCATATATCTTATATTCAAATCCTATATTTCATTATTACAATTTAAATTTGCATTTGTATACTTTTATTTAATAAATTAATGTTTAAATTAATATTAGAACTCCCATTTTGAATTAAATCTCACATCTTTTAATTTTTTAAACCTTTTGCTCTTTATTATTTTTATTTCATTACCTAATTTTCTTTGGTAATTTCCAAACCTCTATTTCTCTTTACAACTCTATTTAATACACCATTTTTATGGTTCCTTAGAAAAACATCTCTGGATATCCACTAAAAAAGCATTGATTGTGTTTAAATCATAACACAATGACAATCTTGAGACAATAACAATATAGAAGATTACATATAATGATGATACTGTGTAAAACCATGCATATTTAAATTAAAAAAAAACTTATTATTGAAAAATATTAAATGAATTATAATATATTTAAACTCTAACATATTTATATAAATATAATTCACTTTGAAATACCATATTTAAAACTATAAACCATTTGAAATCGCCTTGTAATAACATTGGTTAAAAGAAGTAAAGTTAACACATAAACATACGGTCTCCTTACATAAATAAATAAACAATTCTTAAATAAATAAATAGAAGAACAATGACATGAAAGACTCATCCAAAAAGCATCCTTTGTACCTTAATCATACGATAAATTGAATGTTATTATGTTTATTTAATCCAATCCTATATACCTTAATTCATTTATACCTTAATTACAAAATGAATTGTATTTTGTTATGTTTATTTAATACAATTCATTTTTTATATAAATTTTTAAATAAACAAAATCATTTTTTTTATATATATTTTTATAATAAAAAGTTAGAAATTTCATATTAACAGATTAAGGAACATAGCCAACTATATGCAAATTAATTCTTATTGTTTTTACATGTAAAAAGATCATCCAAATAAAATAAATAAAAACATAATTTGTACCTTAGTCATAAAATAAAATAAAATAGTTTATATATATATATATATATATATATATATATATATATATATATATAATCTTTTTAAGAATATAATCAAATTATATATATTAGTTTTTAAAATTGTTCTCACATGTTAAAGTTACACACCAACATTTTCTTTCCATTATTAAAACTATAATAATTTTAGCATATTTAATAACTAACTTAGGATTATAAAATCTAATAAATTGTTTTAACAAAATATATAGACTAAATACATAAAACTATACATGTGCTTAACTTTAGGGGAGACAACTTTGTGCCTCTTCTTTATATTGTTTTTTATTAGCATATTTAATAACTAACTTAGGATTATAAAATCTAATAAATTGTTTTAACAAAATATATAAACTAAATACATAAAACTATACATATGTTTAACTTTAGGGGAGATAACTTTTGTGCCTCTTGTTTTATATTGTGTAACAAACCCAAAATCCTCAAGTAATTTTTTTTAATTCCATCAAATCAACCAAAATGTTAGTTCATGGTAATGAAGGTGAAATTATTTAGACCTTATTCTCACATATAAAAGAAACATATGAGTTAATTTGTGACTTAAGTTTTAACATTTTCCTTAATATATTTATGCCAAGTAACTAGAATTATAAGACCATGTCATACAATTATACTTACTCTTAAAAGATTTAAGAGTAACTCTCTACACAACACAAAGTGCCACTTACTTATCCCTTATCCCGTACAAATACTTAAATGTATCATTGTATGAAAAATAATACAAGTTCCATATAGCTCTACATTAACTTACTTTTCCTTTTAACTAATCTAACATATTCTACACAAACTTACAACAACCTTATGAGTTACCTTCACATGCTTAATTTATGCCATTATCAAATCTCATATGTGAAGAGAAGTGCAACTTCTATCATAAGTATTATCTCTTCCACACATGAAGGTTAACATGATAATTATTGTAAGTACTTTTCGAGAAGGATTTCTGAATTATATCTAACTTTCAATATCATGTTTTTTTAATATGTTTGATCGTCATACAATATAATCTCCCATGGACATACTACGCACCTCCTATTTACATATTACTTTATTAAACAATTAATATATTAGATTCTCACATTCTATTATAGATTCAGTTAAGGGCACAAGGAAAGGAAATAAATCCATAACATTAATAATAAACTAGTTCTTCACATAATGTTATAGCTCAAAATACATCTTATTCTTTGAAAGTAAAAGCCTAATTACTAATTTAACAGTGTACAATAATAACGTAACAATTTAGAATACTAACATGGACAAAGAAATACTCACACTACTGGAGGCGACTAAGGACTTGACTTCGACTTTCCTCACAACCAACTGACTCTCTGTTCACTGTATGCTTTCCTGTCGAGAGGCCATCCCAAACTAGGCATGAATCCACTTGATGAGAGAGTAATGTAGAGAAAACAATTGATGCAGAGAAGTAATACGATTTTTATAAGGGAATATATATATTTTTATAAATTGGATGATATTTATTACAAAGAATCTTTGGCTTATATAAGCCTTTTAATGTGACTATTATTATAGTCACGATGTTTCATAAGAATTTTTGGATATATATATATATAGGCATTTTATAAATTTGCTTATTTATATTCTTATATTTTAATTATTATGTATTATTTAATGTATACAACATTGCCCTCTTCTTTTAAGATGCTTTGTCCTCAAAGCAGATCAATGATGGGCGTTGTTGAACGAGCTTCTCGGGTTCCCATGAAGCATCTTCTTTTGGACAACTCTTCCACTTAATAAGGTATTATTTGATGATGCGAGAGTGTAGTCTTCTTTCTTGAATGTTGATGATGGATTTTGGTTCTAATACGAGTTTCACCTCTTCATCCAAGGTAGGGAGTGTCGTTTGACTAGATTGATGTTGAACCAAATGTTTTTTGAGACTGGAAACATGAAAAACATTGTGAATTCAACTCTTGTTTGGTAACATCAATTCATATGATACTGGGATAATCTTTCGGATAATTTGATATGGCCCAAAAAACTTGGGAGATAATTTATTTTTTCCTTGTTGCCTAAGTGACAATTGTTTGTATGGATGAATTCTTACAAATACCCAGTCTACTACTTCAAACTCTCTTTCTATTCTATGTTGATCTGCTTGTTGTTTCATACGATTTTGTGCCATAGTTAAATTATCCTTTAGTAATTGCATTTCTTTCTGATTTTCTTCAAGTTGAGTTTTTACTGTAGGTACTTTTGCATCTTCTTGAACTAGTTCCTTCCATTTGGGAGGCGCATAACCATACAATGCTTGAAAAGGCGCCATTTTAGCTAGCGTATGATAGGTGGAGTTATACCACCATTTTGCAAGATGTAACCACTGTAACCATCTGTTATGCTTATTAGTGACGAAACTACGAAGATAAGATTCCACACATTTGTTAACAACTTTCGTATGTCCATCTCTTTGGGGATGATATGCTAATCCCATGTTAAGAGTAATCCCAATTTGTTTGCAGAATTCCTTTTGAATTTGGCATCTCTATCACTAACGATGATTTTAGGGAATCTGTGTAATTTGTAAATATTTTTACAGAATGTTTAGCAGAGTCAGTTTTCTTAAAACCCATAAAATGTTTATATTTTGTTAATTGGTCCACTACCACGAAGATTTTGTCCTTGCCTTCGAATATGGGTAACCCTTCGATGAAACCCATGGATATTTCCTCCCACTTCTGGTTTGGAGTGTGAAGTGGATGGAGTAGCCCTAGAGTAACAACATTTTCACTTTTGTTTCTTTGACAGATGTAACACTCATATATGTGCTTTAGAATATCTTTATACATCCATTTCCAATAAAAGGATTGCCTGGCATTAAAGTAAGTTTTGAAAAATCCTACATGTCCGGCGGTTGGGGAATCATGAGATTCTTTCAACACCTTGGTTTTAAACCTAGATGTAGGGCTTAAGTAGGTCCTTCCTTTATACCAGAGGATGGCATTTCTCCATTCAAATCTTGGACCGTGATTAGGATCATTGATTAAGGTGGAGATGTCCAGGTCCTTGGCATATTCTCCTCGAATTTCGTTTAACCAATCTGGAACTGCAACTAAGATTGCGTAAGTCTTGACTTCTTCATCTTTTCAGGAAAGGGCACAAAAAATACATTGTTCTTTCCTCACTTATGTAGTATCTCCATGTCAAATGCAACAAGTTTTTCTATCCAATTTTTCTTGTTCATTTAACAATGTTTGTTGTTGTAGGAGATATTGAAGACTATTGTGGTATGATCTTATCAAGAATTTTCTCCCTAGGAGATATTGTTGCCATTTTGTTAGAGCATGTATAATGGCAAGCATTTCCTTATCATATGTAGATTTCAAGCTCTCTCTATTATTGAGCATCTTGCTTTCAAAAGCTATCGGATGACCTTCTTGCGTCAAGACTGCTCCTATCCCGAATCTTGAAGCATCGCACTCAACTACAAAGGATTTTGTTAAATTCGGGGTTGTTAATACTTGTGTTGATGACATAATTTTTTTAATGCTTCAAAATTTTTTTTTGCATCATCATTCAATTGAAATGAATTTTTATTCAATAAGTTTGTTAGGGGGGGTCGTCTTATGGGTGTAATTTTTCACATATCTTCAATAGTACCCAGTTAAGCCTAGAAACCCTCGTAATTTCAAGATGTTATCGGGCTGGGGTCACTAAGTGATTTTCTTGATCTTACTAGTATCGACTTTGACTCCTTCTTTTGATATTATATGGCCAATATAATCCACTTCTTCTTTTCCAAAAGTGCATTTTGACATTTTTGCAAAAAAATTGATGTTCTTCCAAGATGGTTAGTGCTTGATCTAAATGTTGGATATGCTCTCTCCATGTTTTTCTATATACAAGGATATCATAAAAAAATACTAATACGAAATTTCGTAAATACGGCTGGAACAATTCGTTGATCTAAATGTTGGATATGCTCTCTCCATGTTTTTCTATATACAAGGATATCATAAAAAAATACTAATACGAAATTTCGTAAATACGGCTGGAACAATTCGTTCATTGTTGCTTGGAAGGTGGTTGGAGCGTTAGTTAGTCCGAAGGGCATTACTTTGAACTCATAATGGTCATCATGAGTACGAAAAGTAGTTTTGGCTATGTCTTCTAATCTAACATTGATTTGGTAATATCCTAATCTCAAGTCAAATTTCGAGGTATACTTAGCTCCATGAAGTTTATCCATCATCTCATCGATGAATGGAATAGGGAATTCATTCTTAATTGTTACCTTATTGAGTCCTTTGTAATATATGCACAACTTGAAAGACCCATCCTTCTTTCGAAATAGCACTATTGGAGTGGCATAAGGGCCTATTCTATTTGAAATGACTCTACATTTTAGAAAATATTGAATCAACCTCTCTATCTCCATTTTATGATGATGGGATATCTACATGGTATGATATTTATAGGATTTGCCCTTAGATCTAGCTCAATTAAGTTCTCAATCTTCCTGTTTGGTGGGAGCTCAGTCGAAAGCTCTTGAAACACGTTGTGGTGTTTTTGGATTAGCGCTTGTATCTCTGGTGGTTTGCAGTAATATCCTTCACATCTTAGCAACTCCATCTCTTGACATTGAATTATGTAAGCAAGTGCTCCTTTTCGAATTAGCCTTTCCATCTGATGTGATGTAACTAATTGAGTTTGGGGTGGTTGGAAACCATACAACTTGTACTATTTCTCTAGCCTATTGAACTTGATGAAGTGCTCTTTATTGTTAGCAAAGTAAGTACCCAATATTTGCAACCATTGGATTCCCAACACAATGTCCACTCCTCCCAGAGGTACTGCAAAGAAGTCGGATTCTAGGTTATACTCTTGCATTTGAAATTTAATCTTGTGACATTTTCCCACATTTTCAATCTTCTTACCGTATGGTACCATAACCTTCATGTTCGACATTGGAAAATAGAATAAGTTGAATATCTTAGCAAGATTAACATTAAAAAAGTATTGTGTACTGTCCGTATCTATGAGAATCAAAACATTATTGTTTTTGATATGTCCTTTTAGCTTGAGTGTTTGTGGTTGGGATATCTCTGTAATGGCAACTAATGAGATCTTTCGTGTATCATCTTCTAGTTCTAAGTGGCAGTCATGTTGGGTTCTTGTATCTTCCTCACTTGACTCTTCACTTTTTGAGACTGAAACCTGAAGTGTCTGGTAGTGTGGAAATTCAGTAGTTGAGAATGGATGGCTTCAACTAGGAATCCATCATATTTAAGGCAAGGGAGTTGATGAGACTATGACTCTGATTGAATCATACTTATTTTGAATAACAAACTCATTAATAGTTCAAGGACAAACATGTCTATATTTAGACCTAAAAATTGAATCAAAATTGAAATAAACAGTTTGGATTCTTCATTAAACAGGTTGATATCCAAGGGAAAGGGTTGGTTAGCAAGGGATGCATCAATTATAAAGCATATGGAGAAAAAGGGCTCCTTCTCTTCAATGGTTGTAAGCCTAAATGTATGAATTAGGTCTTCTTCTACAAACTCTTCTCACTCTGGGTGAATGAAGGCGATACTGCGAGAATATCAGACAACAAGGACATTTATAGGGCAAAGGAATTTGGTTTTAGCAACGTCCATTATTACTCTCTCAAAGGAGGAGTAATTTAACGCACACCAATCAATAAAATCTAGGAAATTTAGGGTTTGTTCATGAGATGAATGATAAAAATGAGACTGGAATATGCCACATAAGTTAGTGCCTTGGTATTTGAAGGCTTATAACATGTTTTTTCAGCTGGTGAACAGGGCCAAAGGACATAATAGTGTCAAAAATGTTATCATCTCTATCTTCGAAAAACTCCTCTAGTTTATGAAACTCTAAGACTTGTGTCTCAATTTCACCTCCACTATCTATTTTCAAATATTACTAAGCGTGTGAAAACGTGGCCTACCTGATAGATTGAAGGTTGGAAAGATAGTTGTCTGGCTTGGTTTTGTCCACACGTAAATGTTTTCTTCTTCCAATGCACAAAATGACAAATAACCCTTAAACATGTGTTCCTTCCTTTTATAATATTTTTGAAATGGTGATTTTAGAATCAAGGATATTGGTTTCCTCCTACCACTTTCTTCTAGTGGAACCCTCCTTTCTCCGCCATGTGGAAGGTGGTATATTTTACGTTGGGGGAATGTCCCTTTAACCTCAATGCATGTCACGAGAGCAGAGCTCTTTCTGACCATAGATTTAATCCAACTCCACTTGAATTGTATATCTTAATTGCTCTTTATCTTTAACCTTTTTCATTCTGCTGCATAACACCCTGCCTAATTATCGTGCATTTTCCCCTAGTGGATCATCTATCCGCTGTCGATTTACTTGATCTTCGTCACACACCGTTGATTCCATTTATCTTTTAACCATCACCTTTATTTTTTGTTGTCCCTTGATTTTCAAATTAGTGTGCAGCTTCCTCGGGAGAATTGCCTAATAGCCATTGATCTATTCCACATGTTATTCTGACCGTCGATCAAAGCTGGCCTTTAATCATTTCTCTAATATTCAATTCATCATTGACCATGCAAGTTTTCCCAGTGGACCCCATCTCCACGATTCATCTCATCCATCTTACATCTTAACCATTGGTTCATGTTACCGTTTAACATTTATGTCGATTCCAAATCTGTCTTTTACCATGCATATTCTCACAACGGATTTCATATCTGTTGTCAATCCCCTCTGCCTTCTTCCTCCGCTGTAGATCTGAATGGTCTGTTAAGCATTTTCTCCAATTACCAAGTTTACTTTTACCTTGCAACTTTTGACAACGGATCCATTACTCGCCGTAGATATTTCCACCCGAAGATCTTGACCATTGAAATGTCCACTACATACCACAAGCGCCTTTTTCTTTATTTTTAGTCACTTTCAAGATTTAGCCTATGGTTTTATGGGAAAATAAAAACCCTGGTCTCTGCTTAACACCCATTTCATCACCCCCTTGGTCATATTGCCAAAATTTTCACATCTAAGATCATTATTTCACCTTAAGCCCATTCCTCTCACCTGTTAACCAAAATAGTGCTAATAGCTGGCTCCAACTGGGGATGCTTATATCCTCCTTGCGAGGTAGAAAAAACCTACAGACCAGTGCCAACTCATTCTCTTCATCCTCAAGACAAGTAATGTTTCAGAAATATTCCATTAAAAAGACCTCCTTTAAGTTGAACCCCATTTCGATGTTGCAAAATAAAATAATTATCCCCTCTATAGGAATCAATGATATATGGTCCTTTCCAGAAATGATCAAACTTCCCATGTTTATCTTCTTTCCTTGCATCCCACCTTAGAACCAAACCATCAACCTAAAAATGCTCTTCTTTAACTCTCTTGTCAAAGGTTTTATTCATTTTTTCCTGGTGTACCTGAACTCTGTTACCCCATTCAATTCAATGACCTGGTTTATCCTCCCCTGCATATGATTAGGCTCTTCCTCTTGTTCCTATAGCAACTTCATTACAGGAAATCCTAAAGACACTCTTCAACCGGATCAATAGGTGTTGGGTTAAGGACAAAAGGCAGGAAAGAGAAAGTGAAAGTGAAAGGCATCACAGGGCCAGAGGATAATTTACCATCAACAAAGACGGAGGGCTCGCCCGACATAAGGAGGGTGAGGATGAAAGAGTTTGCCTGACCGCAGAGAAGGTGAGGCAGAGTGGATTAATACGAAAAAGATATAGATGGAAAGACTGAACATGCAAAGGGTGGACTAGATTCATTGCGCCGAGAGGTGCTCTACAACCCAGTATGGGGGAGATCTTGTAACGTGATGTAACGTTTGTAACACGTCGGCAAAAAATAATAGTGATAGTGAATATTATGGGAGAGATCTTGTAACGTGATGTAACGTTAGTAACATGTCGACAAAAAATAATAGTGATAGTGAATATTATGGAAGAGATCTTGTAACGTGATGTAACATTTGTAACATGTCGACAAAAAATAATAGTGATAGCAACGTTTGTAATGTTTGTAATATTGAAGTAACTAATGTAAAAAGTAGTAAATATTTTGTTGAAAAGTTGATTAAGATTGTTGGAAGTAACTAATCAACTAGTTTGTAAAGTTGATTAAGGTTGCTGTGAATATTTAGGGTTCAATACAACTCTTCAAATAGTAGTTTCAGTCTTCACAAGCTTCAACGCATGACCTTAAGATGACATGCAACAATGATCATGCACAAATGTTTCACCATGGTCTTCACTTCCAAAAGTACCATAGTCTCCATTGAAATGAAGATCCACTCCTAATGCACTCGATGCATTCAATGCCTTTACCCAAATGTATTCATTAGTAAACTTGTCCACATGTTCGAGTATAGTATTCATACAACACAACACCACGTAGCAATTCACACTAGCTACAATGATAACTCCAGAATTCAATTGATGGTAGACTAAATGCACAAGAGAAAAAAATACTGGCTCATAGATTAGAGAGAGCTCACTGTACAGTGTAGGCATCTCAAGTAAGGAGAAGGCACGCCCATGGGGTGATCAACGGGGTTTGCGGACTCACCGTTTTCATAGATTAAGGTTTTCCTTAATCAATCAAGTCAAATATGATATGCCAGTTCCAAAAAATATTGAAACGTATATGTTAAGCTCACAAACTCAGCAATTATTTACAAACACACTGGAAAGAGAGAGGAAAAATGATACAAAACGCAGCACTCCAACAACACCGTAACGCACAGACTGACAAGAAATGGACAAGTAGCATGGAGATAATAATGGTGTAGGTAATGTAGAGACTGAACACTAGGACAGAAGAAGGTTGCAAGGAATACATGCCTGCAAGGACCGGCAGGTCTGCCATAATTTTGCATACAAAGAAGAAATGGATCTCCAGGAATTCGTTGGAAAAGAATGTTGTACGAAAAAAAATAATTCAGGACTGTGCAAAGAGGGTTGAATGGTACAAGCAGAGGAGCACACTCTATAATATGGCAGCTCAAGGTAAGACGTAGAATAATTAATATTCCAAAAATTTGGGTTTCCAGTGGTGAAACCTATGGGATATTATCAAGCAGAGAATGGCAGAGTGGAGGTTCAGAGAATGGCAGATTGGAGGCTCAGAGGATAAGAATGTGTTAGATACCCAGAGAATCAGAATGTGCTATGCTAGCATTGTTAGATACCAAACTGGAAAATAAGCAATTAAGCATACAAGACAAATGATTGGGGTGAAAGGATTTGGAAGCAATAAATCCAAGTTAGACTGGGCCAGCCAATGTTCCTGCACTGCAGCGCTCACCATTTCTCTTCGCCCAATTTCAACGTTGTAATTCTCCACATCTGAAGCAACGCCATTCTCAATCAACATTGCGCCATTCTCAATCGCCATTAATGTTATAACAGGAGGAATATTAAGAATATCAATGCAAGGAGATCAGAAAATTAAACTAAGTGGAGAGGATTAATGCATGGAAATTGATATTTATAGAAAGGTATTTCTGTGATAACTAGTATTAGGTATAACATTAGTATACAAAGATATTTTCTTTTAATTTATTTTAATAAATTTTTTTTTAATTTTATGAACATTTTTCAAATATACAAATCGTTTGGTTAACAATGTTAGTTAAATTTAAATAAAAGTTATTTTTAATATATTTATTATTTTCTTAACTGTATTTAATAATGTTTCAAGTTATTTAAATTTAAATTGTAGTTTTTTAAGTTTATTAGGATAAGAATTAAATGAAGACATGAATAATAATGAAAAAAATATAACAAAACCAAATTGTATTAAGAAATTAATGATGTAATGCATTATAAAATATAACGACTAGAATTTTGGCATGTAGTAGCTTTAAGAAGAGATGTCTTTATAATGTTTAATAATAAAATTATTATATGTCAATGTTAAATAAAAAGATGTGTTTTTTTGGTCTGAATCAAAGCTGATAGTTGAGTGCAATATTTAAGAAGATGTTTGTACCTCCAAATATTTGATCACTATCGACGTTTGATAGAACCTAGGATTTGGATCTATGCTGGTGTATGTTCCAACTGCCGCCAGGTGTCATATTAAATAACACCTCTGCTCCATATACCAACGGAAAATGTGACATACCAATAACTCTCTTAGTACTTATTATGTTTGCCCAGAAAGCATACTTCAGTTTAGTGTGTCAGGCTCTCTTGTTCTCCTCCAATAACTTCTTTATTATTATTACTAAACTTTTATTTGAGGATTCAACAAGCCCATTCCCTTGAGGATAATATGTAGTAGAATGATTTAACCTGATATGGTACTTGTGACAGAAATTGATCATTTTCTTGGACTTGAAAGATTGTGCATTATTAGTTACAAGTCTTTTGGGACATCCAAACCTTGACAAAATATTGTTTTCCAGAAAATCCATAATAACAACATCTGTATTCCTTTAGTAGGTATAGCCTCAATCCATTTAGTAAAGTAATCTATTGCAGTCAAAATCCATCTATACTGACCAGAAGAATTTGGGTTATCTCACCAATGAAATCCAAGCCCCATTGTTGAAATATGATTGAGTGATAATGGTATTAAATTCCTCTTTCCATAAAAAAAATTAGTTGTCATGACAAGCTGTGACCTCTTTGTATACATTAGAAAACATTGTGGGCCAATAGAAACCTGCTCTCAATATTTTATTTGCAGTCACTTTCCATGAATGATGTCCTCGACATACTCCCTGGTGAAATTCCTTCATAATTTATTGGCCTTCATTTTCCAATAAACAATTCAGCAAGTTTCCCCCTGGGTCATTCCAATATAAATATTGGTTCAAAATACAAAATTTAGATGCTTTCAATCTCACAGACCTGGCTCTAGTTTTACTTAATCCTGGAGGTGCTTGTAAATTTTGCAAAACATACATAATGTCACTATACCAAGGATATAAAATAAAGTTTGTGATTACCTGTAATCATGTATTCAACTTATTTGAGGCATTAGACAATAAATTCAATTGCAAAGATTCATAGTTTGAATCAGCCATCAACTTAGCTAATCCCTGTCCTTTAACCAATTTTGTATGCTTGATTTCCAAATCATACTCTAGCAAGATTGTGATCCATTTTGCTCTTTTCTCCTTTGGATCAGGCCAAGTGTGAATGTTTTTCACCACATTGCTAGGTACATAAGCAATGATATGAGAATGTAAAATATACCCTAAAATATTTCAAAGACTTAAACAATGCATAGGCATGCTTTTCTGTGATGCCATATTTGAATTCTGCATCTCTCAATTTCTTGCTAAAGAAAGCAATGGGATGCTTTGCATTTTTTTGATTCTTTTGTAAAAATACTCCAACTATTGTGTGCTAAGAAGCAAAAGAGAAAACAATAAAGTATTTAGAAAAATTTAGGCTTACTAAAACAGGTGCTTCTGTTATTGCTTTCTTGATGTCATTAAATGACTTCTTTGTTCCAATAGTCCATTTGATTTCACAGTCTTTTCTCAACATATTTGTTGCATTTCTTAAAATTTCTACAAAACTTAGGATAAACCTCCTCAAAAAATTTACTTGATCAACGAATGACTGAATTTCCCTCTTATTTCTTAGTATTTCCACTTTCATAATTTCCTTTACCCGGTCATGATCAATTCTTATTCCATCCTTAGAAATGATATGACCCAAAAGCTTTCCCTACTCCATGGAAAAATTTGATTTTCTAGGATTTAAGGAAATACCAAATTTTCTACACTTTAAAAATACTTGATCCAAGTGCTTTATATGATCCCTGTTAGATTTAGAGAAAAATGTAATATCATCCATGTAAACCACAACAAACTTATCTTTTTCTTTAGCAAAATCTGTGTCCGTTTTCCTCTGAAAAGTTGCTCCTTCATTCATCAACCCAAATGGCATCTTGGAATACATAAAGGTTCCCCAAGGTATTGTTGTAAATGTTTTCTTTTCTCGATCTTCAAGGTAGACCTTTATTTGATTATAACCTAAAAATCCATCCATTATAGAAATTCTCTCTGCGCCAACCACTTTCTGCAAGATATGATCCATTTTGGGTAGAGGGTGATTATCTTTTAAAGAGACTTTATTGAGATTTTTGAAATACACACACAACCTTATTTCCCCATTCTTTTTCCTAACGAGAGTAAATTAGCCACCCATTTTGAAAATCTAAGTGTGACTATAATTTTTGCATTAAACAACTTCTTTATTTCTTTCTCAATTAGAGGGAATAACATGGGATTTATTCTTCTAAGTTTATGCTTGAAAGGATTTTCTCGTGGTTTCACTACGATGGTATATTGTATGATGGAAGCATCATACTCCTTTAATTCTTCATAGCTCCAAGAAAAAACATCAGAAAAGTTCTGCATTAAACCAATATATTTTTCTTCTCTTTTGCAGGCAATTTCTTTGAAAGTTTTATTATCCTGGGATGTTCTTCTATACCAATGTTATGATCATGAATGTCTTCTTCATTAGGTTGTACTATAGGGTTTTTAGCCACATCGTTATGATCAAATAACTTCTCTAAGGGTATGATGCCTTTGGGGATAAAATTACTCTTGAGCTGAATAATATGCTTACCTCCAATTCTATTTTTTTAATATTTTTGTCCTTCATCTTCTTCTGCAAAATTCTCATCATCTGAAACATTTTCCACTTTCTGATTTTCTTTATCAATCAATGTATTGGAAAATTCATCAAAAATTTCTAAAAATCTCTTTATCTGGAAATCGTCTTCAACCACTTTCCAATATTTAGAGTTGTCAAGGATGGAAGGTCTATTTAAAACTTCAATTTTATACGTTTTTATTTGAATAGACGGGAATCTTAAATTTTCCAGCAATAGTGGCCAAAGAATTAGCTATCATGTTTTCAATCTTTCGAATTACCATCACTCTATGTTCACTGGAAAATTGCCAAGCATATCCCAAACTTCATTTTTGTAAGCTCTCATTCTATGATGCTTAGTTTGGTAACTTCCATTCACCTGATTTAGTTGGGTTTCCATAGACATCTATTCTTTTTGGGTTTAATTTCTTCAATGCATTTAATCCTAATAACAAAGCTTCATACTCTGCAACATTATTTGTACATTCAAATGTCAATTTTTAATATTACACCTTAAAATCTCTGTTTGGAGTAATTATCCAGATACTTGATTCAACTCCTTCCTTACTTATTGATCCATCAAAGTACATAGGTCATACCCCTTCATCTCTCTGTTTATGTTCCATTGTCTCCTGTATTTTAGCAAATTCCTTGTCTTCCTTTAATTCAGTTACTATTGGTAAATCTTCTTCAGTAGGAAAAATTTCTTCATAATGAAAATCATTATAGAAAATTGAAGACCCCAAATCAGTATCGACAACATATATAGGGTGATTATCTGGCTTTTCTTGACTATTTACTACATATGCTAATCTCTTTTCTATGTATAATATTCTATGTAGACCAAACAAGGGAATCATTGCATAAGACATATCCATTTATAAAGTTCCTTTCAATTTTGAGGCCTAGGACCTAGATAGAAGCATACCAAACTTAGGAGGAATATCATCAACCACTATATCCATATTAATGCTCTTGGCAGGAATCAGTGCAAGAGTAACTACCAAATATTTAAAGAGCCCTAAACACTTAACCTTTCTGGAATCAAAAGAAAATAAAATTGTATAAGCTCTCATGATCTCTAATCCCAGACTCTCAACCACCACTCTTGGCATGAGTTTATGTGATGCACCAGAATCCAACATGGCATTACGTAGAATCATGTCATTAACATTGAGACTAACATAAAAAGGCGGGGCATCTTCTTCATTAGTATCTTCTATTCTGGGGCCAATAACTATTGTTGGGGCATCATATGTCAACTCTAAAGTGTCAGGCTGACATTCTCCATTTGTTTTGACCATTCTGGTAATATTTTTCTCTATATTCATTGTCCTTCAACAACTCATTGAAAGGGATGGAAATTTTTATCTTGGATATTTCATTCCGCAGATTGAAGGAGGAAACTGTTCTATCACTTTCTATTTGCATTTCTTTTTTCTTTTCTTTTCGATAAAGTCCTTTTTATTTTCTGCAACTTTTTGTACAACGTTCTCTTTATGTTTTTCTTTTTGTTTTTCCTTATCTTGTTGGCTGCTAGAAGGCTGGTTTGGAAGAAGCCTTCCTTTATTTATAACTACATCTCTACTTCTCAAATGTAACTTCCATTGGAAATCATTCACATCATTTTGATATCCTCTTTGATATTGACCCGTTTCTAACTCAAAAGTATTAGATTCATATTCCTGAGCAAACCAATTATGCTCTTCTTTTGTAAGATAAATTTTAGAATCTAAATAATCAAAATGGTGTATGTGATCATGCATAGGATTGTTTTTTCACCTTTTTATTCCACAAAATTTTCTAGAAAAGGTGGCCTTATCTGTTGGTCCTCGGCATTCCTTGGATTTCGTTGCTCTCTCTATCTAATTTGAGGGGGAAGAGGTCTCTTAAAGTTAGGATTTCTAATTTGTTTTTCAAGTTGATCTATGTTTGGAGGCCTATTATCCAATGCTAATCTATCCATCAACCTCTCTATAGTTTTCATCGTTATATCTAACTTTGCATCTGTAGATGAAGAAGTGGAGGGTTGATTTTCATCCCTGGTTTTTCTCCTATCTGCCTCCACCCTTTGTTTCATCTTTCCAGAGGCCATTAAGTTAGCTTCAACCTCTAGAGCATCTTTAAACATAGCAAGCAGATTTGCAGATTTCCTCTTTCTTAACAACAAAGGAAAATCATTGTCAAATGCATCAACATAGTGAAAATTTTTGCAGCTCCTATAAGGGGTTTAACGTCAGTTGGTATTGAATTATAAACCCTCATAAATATTCTTGAAAATTCATGCACAGATTCAAAATTCCATTTCTTTAAGTTGTTGTATTGGGATAAAATTTGCAAAGGATTTTTCTTGTCTTCCCACCTATCGAGAAAAAGAGTTTTAAAAGCCTCAAAAGTAGCAATATATTTTGCAGGAAGATCTTTAAACCACCTCTTTGCTTCCCCTGATAAACTTTGTGCAAACAATCTCATTTTTGCATCATCATAATCCACCTCTTCTAAGTCAATAAAATCATCAAATCTATCCATATGTTGTCTAGCTATAAAATTTTCCTCCCCATCAAATAATGTAATCCTCTGAGAGCTATTATGTAGAAGGTCATGTAAAACAACATGCAAAGCAAGTGGATCAAACCTAGCAACCATGGCTTTAGGATGGTTTTGAACAATACTAGAAACTGGTGGTTGAAAATTTTGGATTATTGGAATTCTTTCTACTGTTTTTATGGTGTTCTAGAGATTTTTCCAAAGTGAATCTAGAAGATAAGACAAAAGTCTATTTAGATTGATTGCAACTTGTTTTAAATCTGATTTAGATTTAGACCTTTAAAAAAAATGTTCAAACTTTATCCAAATCAAAATGTTGAAAGCTCAAAAATTTCTCTTGAGTTTGATAAAATGATCTTTCTATTTGAGAAGTACCTTCTTGTTCCTTTCCTCTTCTTTTCATAATTAAACTTTCTAGATCTTCCACACTATATAAAGGTTCAGAATTAGGGTTACCTCTAGTATGCGCTCTCCTGAAAGCCAGGATTTTGTCTTTGAAAAACGTTCTTGAAAATTAATGTGGAGTAGCGAGGGAAAAAGCACAACCAACTTTGGATGTAAGAATTCATGTTTTCCCACATAAATCCTATTTTCTTGAAAACAATTGCCATTCTTCTGAGGGAATATTTGAACTCTCGTTCCCCGGCAACGACACCAATATGTTATCACTCATAATTTACCCTTAGTTGTGAAAGGATAATCCCAAGGTAGCCACAAAACCAATCCTTAGGAGAAAAGTTGGATTCTTTCCTAGCAGAGAGGGATCTCTCAATAGATAAACACAAGGGCCAGATATATTTTAAAAGAAATAAAATTTATTGATAATAATGGATGAAATAAGTGGTCAATGGGCATGGAGTCAAATATGAATAATAATTAAAGGTAGTGCTTTGCAATGGAATTCTTAACAGAGGCAGGGAAGTTACTCTTTTACAGTGAAAATGCTGGTTGTCTGGTGATAAGGAAGAAAATGAAACAATCCATTAATATGGGCATCTAAAGATGAATCCAATATTAACTTTAGTGGAAAAGGTTTGTGGATGCTTGGAATTAAAGAACCAAAGCATAAACATATGAATTCTGATTCAATATACACTTATTCAAGAATGAAAAAGATAACATGAAACACATTCACATAAAGGAAAGAAGGTACGTAAAAGAAGGTACATAATGTAAAATAACACAATAATCTCTAGTAGAAAACCCACTTGGCTCTACAATCTTTTTATTAGTCTTTAAGCTCTTTTACAAAATAAATTCTTCTCACGGGTTCCAACCCTCATTACATTTAAAAGTAGTGCTTAAATACAATAAAATTGCTCCTTGAGATGATAACTGCTTGCTTACTAAAAATAGGCATGTATAAATTCCTTATTACAACTGTCAACTATCCTCTAACAAACTAATCTTTTAAAAATATATTACATTATTACAAAAAAAATTGGTCTTTTGCATGACTTAGGCCTTACGATGAAATATTTACTGATGTAGTTTATATTTCATCTTGCAAATTTCTCTATTGTCTTACATTGCTCTCTAGATGGAAATCATCCAAATTGGCTATCTCTCTTGAAAGTACTCTCAACTCTACATGGTCCACATAGGCTACAGGTGGCAACTGCCCACCAATTGTTCTCAACATGTTTCCCAATTCAAAATCCACTGCTAGTTTGTCAATAATAACTTTTCCTGACAAAGATTAAGTCATGTCTTGAAATTCTTGTGATCCAGTCTAGAATTGACTAGCAATGCTTGATACTCAACTTGAGACACAAGCCTTCCATCTTCTTCCCAAAAAGAAGGTAGTCCTTTTTTAAACAAGGGCACAAATGAAGCTTCGAAAGTTATGATTTGATGCAACATTATATCAATTTTTGCTTGCACAATTTCTATGTGTTGATGCTTTCCTACCACCTTTCTAGCTTAGGTGATCACTGTGGTCCTGTCTTTGATTCCAATTGTCCTTAATTCCTCTTCAAACAGAGTATTACGGAAATTTATTTTATTCTTACCTGCGTCAATTGGTTTCCTGTTGAATGCCTCTTTCAGAGTTTTACAATTCTGCCTTGCAACATTTATCACCATCTCTTTATCCTGTATGAAATTTAAGTAAGGTATGATCTCAGTGGCTTCTGAAATCAACATACCCAAAAGGAGATGTCTAGCTCCTTGTAAGGATAATTGACCTGTTAGCTGCTTCATTAATTTCTCGTTTTTATCTATCAATTCTCTATTTTTGTTCTCCAACGTTTTCCTCTCTTCTTCCTTCTTCTTGATTGCATCAACCAAAATTTGATTATGACTTTTTAAACCAACTATTTCTAAGTCTCTTAGACTTACTTGTGACATAGCCTGTACAATAGATTCAATATTTGTTTCTGCAGTAGGCTGGACTATTTGTACATCGTCTTCCTTGTTTTATCTTCTTTCTCCTTTTCTAAAATCAACTGATTTTCATTTAGAACATCTATATTTGCAATTAAGAAACCTCTTTGTTTTTCCCTTTATTTTTCTCTTCAACAAGCTTCAATAGCTTTTCCTTATTGTCATTCAAGTCCTAGGCTAGCAATTCTTTCTCTTTTTCTAATTCTGTTAATTCATAGGCCTGAATTAACTGAGTTGTAGGGATATTCAACTTCTTTTTTACCAATTGGATGGTGTTTTATTTCTCATCTAAAATATTCTAGGTTACCTCTCCTTTATTGGCTTCATTGTCTATGGTCAACAAATCTCCCCGAAGCTTCTTTATTTGTTGTTGGTTTACTTTATTTTCTAACTTCTCTTGTCTTAGTTGATTTTCTATTTTGGACATGTTGGATTGCAACTTGGATACTTTAAGAGTAGCTTTCATTAAATCCCTGTAAATAACCTCCCCAGTATGCTAATGCAAGTAAATCATATTAGGCGTTGCAATGGCCTTCAAGTTTAATCTCATCTCAACTATTTTGTTCCTGGTAGCAACTGCTAAATTTAAAGTATTTCTTGTATGATCTTTAACAGTGACCAGTGAGGCCTCTTTGCTTGATATATTCCTGACTTCTGAGTATAATTTTGAGGATTCTTTTGAAGATATCTCCTTGTCTTTCATATACCTTTCATATAAGTCAGCTTTGGATTTAAATTTATCGCCTGATGCTTCTTATACCCTTTGGAAACTCATATTCATGTACTTCAAAAGTTGGACCTCTGATATTTTCTTGCTTTTTCTTGAGTTAAGGCTCTGCTACTTCTACCAATTATCCTTTAGATTCAATCCTTTGTCTTTTAGATGTTTCTGAATTTCCATCTTCTTCTATCTTCATGGCTTCTGAATGATTTCTTTTCCCTGCCATTTCTATTTTGCTTGGGGTAGGAACTATTACTGCCGTTGATTTCATTATAGCCAATGGATTTTCCTGTAAAACCTATGCATCCTTTACCCGTGAGTGATGTTCTATCCAATTAGCTCTTTCAGTTAATCCTTTCAGTGCTTGATTCTTGTTCAACTACCTTCTTTGTGAAATAACATGGCGTGGATCATAGTTAACTCTAGTATCTTTCTTAAAATTCATCTCCTGTAGCATAAATTTTAATTCTCCACAATTAACTTCTTTCTTATAAATTCCAAGGCAAAGAACCTAGGGGTCAGTAATGCCGGTAGGATATATGGTTCATGAACAAAACCATACATCGTGATTATAGTATGCTTTTCTAACAAAAACCAATCCCGCATCTTTCTATCAGGAGCAAACTGTAGAGCCTCTTGCATCTCTGGTAACACTCTGGTCAATTTATTCTGAAAGAATACTTTATACGCTTCTTCCATGAAAAGGTTCATGTATTTGAAAAAACATTAATGAATTATGTAGTAAGTACCATCTATGGGAGTTGTCAGTTTTCCTCATTGAAAAATAGAAACATTCTAATCATATATGACTGAAACCTGAAGTGTTTGGTAGGGTGGAAATTATTTAGATGAGAATGGATGGCTTCAGTTAGGAATTCATCATATTTAAGGCAAGGGAGTTGATGAGATTGTGACCCTGACTGGCTCATTATTATTTTATAGTTCAGGGACAAATATGTCTGTATCTAGACCTAAAAATTGACTAAGCATCGAAATAACCATTTTGGGTTCTTCATTAAACATGTTGATATCCAAGGGAAAGGGTTGGTTAGCAAGGGATACATCAGTTCTAAAGCATTTGGAGAAAAAATGATGCTTCTCTTCAATGGTTGCATGCCTGAATGACTGAATTAGGTATTCTTTTACAAACTCTTCTTGGCTCTAGGTGCATGAAGGAAGGACTACAAGAGAATCTCAGACAACAAGGGTGTTTCCAGGGCAGAGGATTTTGGTTTTAGCAGCGTCCATTATTACTCTCTCAGAGGAGGACTGATTTAACTCACACCTGTCGATAAAATATGGAGAATTTAGGGTTTGGTTAGGGCATAAATGATAAAAATGAGACTGGAATATGCCATGTAAGTCAGTGCATTGGTCTTTGAAGGCTTCTAACTTGGTTTTCAGCTGGTGAACAAGGCCAAAGGACATAATAGTGTAAAAAATGTCATCGTCTCTATCTTTGAAAACCTCCTCCAGTTTCTGAAACTCTAAGACTTGTGTCTTAATTTCACCTCCGCTATCATTTTTCAAATATTACTAAGCGGGTGAAAACATGGCATGCCTGGAGGATTGATGGCTGGAAAGATAGTTGTTCGACTTGGCTTTGTCCATGCTGAAATGCTTTCTTTTTCCAATGCACAAAATGACAAATAACCCTTAAACACATGTTCCTTCCTTTTATAAGATTGTTGAAATGGTGGTTTCAGAATCAAGGAAAGTGGTTTCCTCCTACCACTTTCTTCTCCAGAACCTTCCTCTGTCCACCATGTGTAAGGTGGTATATTTTCCGTTGGAGGAATGTCCCTTTAACCTCCATGCATGTCACGAGAGCGGAGTTCTTTCTAACCATAGATTTAATCCAACTCCAACTTGAACCGCTGATATTAATTTCTCTTTATCTTTAACCTTTTTCATTCCGCTGCATAACACCTTGCCTAATTATTGTGTATTTTCCCCTAGCGGATCGTCTATCCACTGTAGATTTACTTGATCTTCATCACACACCATTGATTCCATTTATCTTTTAGCCATCACCTTTATTTTTCATCGTCCCTTGATTTTCAAATTAGTGCGCAACTTCCTCGAGTGGATCACCTAATAGACGTCAATCTAATCCACCTGTTATTTTGACCGTCAATCAAAGTTGGCCTTTAATCATTCTGCTAAACTTTAATTCATCATTGACCGCGCAAGTTCTCCCAACGGACCCCATCTCCGCCGTAGATCTCATACATCTTACATCTTCATCATTGGTTCATGTTACCTTTTAAACTTTTTGCCCATTCCAAATCCGTCTTTTACCATGCATCTTCTCACAGTGGATTTCATATCCACCATCGATCCCATCTGCCTTTTTCCTCCGTCGTAGATCTGAATGGACTGTTAAGCCTTTTCGCCCATTACCAACTTTACTTTTACCTTGCAACTTTTGACAACGAATCCATTACTTGCCATAGATCATTTCACTCGAAGCTCTTGACCATTGAAACCTTAACTACATACCACAAGCACCTTTTTCTTTATTTTTAGTCACTTTCAAGCTTTAGCCTATGGTTTTAAGGGAAAATGAAAACCTTGGTCTCCGCTTTAGCACCCATTTCATCACCCCCTTCGTCATATTGCCAAAATTTTCCCATATAAGATCCTTATTTCACCTTAAGCCCCTTCCTCTCACCTGTTAACCAAAATAGTGCTAAAACAATGATTATTTTAAAGCTCCCTTTGTGATAAAGTCTCGACTTCTTTAGGATCCTCTTATCATTCCAGACATGCCATATGATTTTTTCAATGGAGTATCCAAAATCAAAGGTGTGGAGGGGGCATAGTCCTTCGTATTGACTCAAATAAGTTTTTCCTTCTAAGGACGAGTACATGTATAGGGACTAATACTAGAGCTGAACAATTAACTCTTTAGGGACTACTAACCTTTTCCATATGGAAAAACATAAAGGAGATTAAGGTGTTAGGAGACTCCAGGATTATTGTGGATTGGGAAAACAATTCCTCCTCTTTGCGGGTTTCTATTTTGGAACACTGGTGCAACAGGATCAAATCACTGCTAAGCAGCTTCGGTAGGTTTCATATTTCACATGTCTATAGGGATATGAACACTTTAGAGGATGCGTTGTCTGAGAAAGTTGTGGACAACATTGAAGGACATCTCTTTTATGAAGAGCTCCTTGCAGTGTTCAAAATTGAACCCTTCACAACCCTTCCAAAGGGTTCTAGCCCTTCCCAAAGTGTAAAGTTAAAATTGTCCTTAAAAAATAATTTAAAATTTGAATTTTACCCTTCCAATAAAGAAGAGCATAATTTATATCAACATTTCAAAAGAAGTGCAACATTTGAAATTATCCATCCATATAAATTTATAAAGATGTAGAAATTCCTATGCTATAAAGTTCAACTCATCATTCAAAATATTGGAAATATGATAAATTATAATCGCTTACTCACTCATGCCATGCACTCACTGCTTAGTTGTGCAACATGGCTAGTAGGCATTGATGACTATGAGGAACTAGCCATCGAGATTTGACTTTGACTCCCGAGTCACTTGGGGTTGCAATCCAAAGTGTGACAATGTGTCAACAACTACGGCTATAACAAAAAATAACAACTACTAGTCCACTATGTGAACCTCGAAACGAGCTCAAATAACAACTACTAGTCCACTCTGTGAACCCCGAAACAAGCTCAAAAATTTGTGTCTACTACCTATGTGAACCTCGCTATCAATGTCCACTCTTTTTTCGTCAAAATGAAATTCAAAAGGCCGGTTTGATAAGTCCTCCTCTTCAACACTTCACTTCTTGCATGAATATCATGGACTCACAACATTTATAAATAACACTCGATGTCATGCAAATACAAACAATGGCAATGTAGCTAGGATCACAAACTGTGCAGAAGTAGATTTATGCATTGCTATAGAGAGGTGTCATTAGGCACACGATATGGAGAAACAATCAAAAATTAAAAAAACAATTGTTGGCTCAAGAATAGTCTTCAATTTGATGGGTGCCATGAACGTGATGTAATCTCGCCCAGTCTTTCCAAACATTTGTGGTTTCTCATAGCATTTGTCCTTAGCACTACCAAAATACATATAAAAATTACTTGTCTTTACATCCTCTTCTCTTTAAATCCTCATCTCATAGTCATAACTAAGGATTATTATGCTTGCACATCCTCACCTTATAATACGAATTGGATCAAGGCCCAAAGACAACCATAAAATATTAAATGTGTCAAGACACAAAGAGTAAGATACAACTATAAGTCTTATATTAAATTTACCTTATAAGTCTTCAATTAACACTATCAACTGATATTTGACACGCTGATGGTTCTGATCTTCTTATCACTCCTTACCAATGTGATTGCAAGGCATTCTTTGAAGGTGAAGTCCATAATTTTAGGTCTTCTTCCTCATTATCATGTCTTTTGGTAAGACAATAAAGAGGGTAGTGGCCTCCATCAGCATGGAAAATGTTTTAGGCATAGAGGTTATACACATTAATTATTTTCATTAAATAATTTAAATTCCTTTAGTGATGAGCTGCTGGTGATTGGATGAGAATGGAAGAGGAAGAGCCTGTTTTAGATCCGCCTTGGCATAGCAAGATCCTTTTTCTGGCTTGGATCTTTTGTAGAGCTTTGATCCCTGCTATATATGCATTTTCCTTTCTAATCTTAAGTGCTTTACTCCCTACTATAAAGAGCATAGGAGAGTCTTTAAACATCACCTTCTAATTAAAATTACTCCCTACTATAAAGAGCATAGGAGAGTATTTAAACATCACCTTTTAATTAAAATTTGGTTTTCCGATGACTGATTAAGTGAACCGTGGACTAGTACAAAGCACAACAAATTTTAGAGCCCCAAGCACTTAATTACACAAACCTATAACTTTCCCAAATCTAGCCATTAAAAAAATGCTTTTGGTATTCTGGTTCAAAGCACAACAAATTTTAGAGCCCCAAGCACTTAATTACACACATATATAACTTTCTCAAATCTAGCCATTAATAAAATTCTTTTGGTATTCTGGTTCAATTTAAAACAAGTGGTGAGACTCAGACATAGAGTGAGTTGCAAGGATTCAATTAACTTAGGCCCCTCCATCACATACATGTATGCTTTCACAACAAGGGCTGAAAAAACAATATTTATTTTTTGCAATTTTTTTTAGTGAAAAAGTTTAGTTAATTTATATTTGTCAATTAAAGAACAATTATTTATATTACCCTGAAATCTTTGAAAGGCTGCAAGAATAAATGGCCTTTCCAATTGAAATTAAGACCCACCCTTCAAATTTGATGACTGGTTCCTTGATTTTGACTTGAAAAAGCTTTGGTACTCTTACGGTTTACGAACACGTGTCAGTTACTTTCTTTGGAGGTTTTGACTTCAAAAACTTTGGTATTCTTAAGGTTTAAGGTTTACTAGCACGTGTTAGTGACTTTCTTTGCAGGGCTTGTTTAAGAGTTTTTTTTAGCACTTTTGGGACTTTGCGTAGTTTTTTTTTACACAACTTTGCTCGATAGTAGAGTAGGCATTGGTTTGTAGCTCTTTTCGGATCTGGTTTGTAGCTCTTTCCAAAACTGTGGTTGTAGCTAAGGACAATTATCAATGGGTGTAAACGAGAATTGACTCATCACCCATTCATACTTTTAACCACTCATAACTAAAAGGAATAGCTCACTTGATTGGATCTTCTAAGATAATGGATGAGTAAACCGCATTAAAAAAAAATTCAAATTGGATCTTCTAAGATAATGGATGAGTAAAGCACATTAAAAAATAAATTCAAATGATATACTATAAATGATTTATTTATGAACTGCCTTCAATTCCGGTGTTTACCATTTGTCATTGACTTTTATTTGGCTAAATGGATCATGGTATATTTTTTTTAATGAAAGCTTGCACAAAGGCAACTTCCTTTTTTCAAAGAAAAAAATACCAGTCTTTGTTATTCATTATAAATTAAAAGACAACTTCCTTTTTTTCAAAGGAAAAAATACCAGTCTTTGTTATTTGTTATTCATTTATAAATTAAAAGAGGCAACTTCCTGCTAACACCGTTGAACCTTGTATTCAAAGTGATTGCATGTTACACAACAATTTTCACACGGTAACCAGAGAGCACAGAATTTCAAGCGTCTACGGCAGGGCTTCAANGCAACTTCCTGCTAACACCGTTGAACCTTGTATTCAAAGTGATTGCATGTTACACAACAATTTTCACACGGTAACCAGAGAGCACAGAATTTCAAGCGTCTACGGCAGGTCTTCAATGAGACGACAATTTCTTCTTCGATTTATAAGTGTTCTTTTTGGATATATATCGATGATTCAGAGGTTTTGGGGAACTATTCATGTTACAATTTTTTTTTCCAAATTTCAAAACGTTTTAGACAACAGAGGAAGGATTCTACACTCAAGCTGTTTGACCACTCTACAGACAAACTCATACCTACTCCACACATGTTTTTGTTCTTCAACTTTAAACATATACAAGGTATTCAAATTGACCAAAGCCATTGAATGCTCTTCATTATAAATCGTGTTATGATCTGTAGTTAATCCAATACAAAGAGATGAGTACACATATGTATAAATCATTCATCCGACCAGGCCCCTCTGTTTCGATCAACTGCCTGTCTATTGTTCAATCCACATTTACTTCATCTAAGAATTATCCTCTGAATCCCCACAAATGGCCGAGATTATATTCTTCCCCTGCACGTCTTGGGTTTGCCTATTTTGGGCGACCGCCATTTGCGTATGACACTCTCGCGAAAACACTGAGGACTCCTGAGTTTGTGGGATTTCATTTATGCATGTCGAGGCACCAGTCTGATGCATGTAATGCACAGAAACATGCAAAGGATACAGAAGTTTCAGGGCAAAACAGGTGGGATTATTGCGTAATTATCATTTCTAGTAAGTTCAGTTTTTTTATATTTTCATCTTAATGACCATGAATCCTTGTAATTGTAGGTCCAGAGAAATAAACATTAACGGACACGAAAATCATATATTTGGGTTTATCCCACGCTGGTCAGTAATAGCTCCAATGTGTTGAGAATTGCTTCCTGTGTTTATTTGGTTATCGGTATTATTTCTGGATATGGATCTGTATCTCCGTGAATAAATGTTAACATGGATTTGTTATTTCTTTCAATGAAGAAATTGAGGATCGCTATCTACTTGGGATGAGAATTTAAATTGAGGATCCATCTTAACTTGGGATTGGATTAAAACAAAATTAGGTTGAAGGCTCTCTCTGAGATTATGTTCTTGAAATTATTTAAATTGACTGTTATCATAGTGCAACCTATATCCAATCAGAATAGGAATTCGGGAACAAGGCTGAAAAACCACCCTGAAAACTTGTCTGGATCTGATTGAAGCTTTTCTATATATTAATGACAAAAACAGAGCAAATATTGTTATTGTAGATCCATTTTATTCATGGATAATTAACAACAGAAAATTTAAACTTACTTGAAAAATCGTATAGTCTATTCGTTGTAGCTGGAGTGGTTGGGAGATTTGGTTATTATGCTTTTCATCGGATTTGAATTTGGCCAAAAACATTTGCTCCTATGTATATAGTCTATTCCAATCTAACCTAAATATTATTATATTCTTCACCCAAAATCAAATCTAGCTTTGTGAAAGCGGGTTCAAATCTAACTTTATGATGCTTTCTGATTGATTATGTAATATAAAAAAATTTAACATTTATTAGGTATTGTTCTTACCTAGCATTATCCATGTTTAAGGTGCAGTGATTTCCAGATTCAATTCTTGAGTGTTTTTAATATATTTTTATTCTATGTTTTCAATCCCTCCAGGCTGCTATGGCTCTTTGGTTCTATAAGGTTCAGGCTACTATCGCTCATAAGAACCTTATTGGGAGGGAAAAATTCCTCCGATCTGTTGAAAATAAAAGGTACGCCATTTATCTGTGCAGAAAAGAGACTTCTGTTGTGTTGCAGGTGCCAAATATTAGGCATTGATTTATATATGAAGCAAAGTGAGTGAAATACCTGGATTTGATTTTGATATAAAAACTCTGTAGGAGACTTGGAGAAAGTAGTAGAAATAGTGGAAGATGTGGCAGAGACAGCGGAGAAAGTGGCGACCATGACGGACGAGATATCTGAAGACATAGCAGGAGAGTTTCCTCAGCAGGGGGCTATCAATAAAGCGGCGCATGTCATTGAGCATCTGTCGGAGGAAGTGGTTGAAAAAGCCCACAGTACAGAGGAGTTAATTCACAAGGTATATATTCAATTTGATCTTTTGGTTATCTAATCAGAATTAGTTTATTTATTGATGAGATGATGGCTAAAACTGTGGTGTCTCAGGTGATCTCGACCGAAAAGACTGTGGAGACGAGAATAGAGACTGCAGTGAAGGCCTTAGAGGGGCTTAAAAGTGAAAAGCCGGCCATTTCTAAATCTGACTCTAATCAGGATGATCAAGTTACCGATACCCACAGAGAAAATACCAATTCGAAATAAAAACTGTAATGAAATGCATGCAGTCTACACTGATATAAATTGGCTTTTTAAATAATGATGCCTTATAGTTATTGCACAACTTAAATGGTCCAGGCCACTTCTGGTAAGGAATTGTACCCATTATTCTTCTAAGGACATGAACCACCAGCAGCTGATGGTTTGACTAGCAAAGATGTCGTAACCACCAGCAGCTGATGGTTTGACTAGCAAAGATGTCGTAACTGTTGTAAGGATGTGAACCATCAAACAGTTGAAGGTTTGATTCGATGTTGGATATTGTTTTGAAGATGATTCAAAGATGGCTTTAAACATAGACACTAATTTATGTTATGATCTAGACTTTTTACAAGATGTCATAAACCTTTATTACAAATATTACTAAATTGTAATAATAAAAAACGGAAAGTAGACACTAATTTATCTGATGACCTAAACTCTCTACAAGATGTCATAAACCCTTATTGCAAATATTACTAAATTGTAATAATAAAAAACGGAGATTAGAAGCCTTTGCATCCGTGTCTTTATGTAATCTTGGTTCTATATAAACCCCATATCTGTTAAGCCAACCTTGAGTGTTTTGATTCCCCACTTTGTGTGTTTTGAATCCTAACCTTCAATTCAACATGTGTAACCTGATGTAAATATTGCGAGTTCGAAAGATGTGGAATCATAAAATTCCTATTGTACTGATCATGATCTGTGTTTGTATGGTCGAATTCTTGTAGCGGCATTTTAAGTTTTCTTAGAGTAGGAAAACAGGCTAAGATTCATGTCGTTTTGGCCTGGCAAAAATATCATAGTGAAGAGAAATGGAAAAAAGAACAAATAGTTAATAGTTAGCATGATCCATATAAAGTAAAAAAAATTAAAGGCTGTTGAATTTATTTCGTAAGTTTCAGGAAATATCAAATCTGCAAATCCTGAAAAAGAACAAATGGTTGGCAATTATCCTAGTCGAACGTAGAATCTGTTTTTTTCACAGATGGATTGAGAGACTTATTTTCTTTTAAAAGTGCTAGATTTCAATGAAATGTGCATCTATTGAATACTTATAATTTTTCCCCCAATTTCTGCCAGCAACCCTGTATACGTTTTCTGAAAGCAACCATTTCATGTTAGCGTATACGTTTGATAAGGGAAGAAAGACTACTGTTCCTGTAACTACAACATGAGAAAAAACCACGGAAGTTATACGAGTGGATCGATGTTCGATGTTTGGTCTCATAGACGAGGGAACTTCAGTCCTCTACAAATTTCAAACTCAACCAACACAGACAAAACATAAACAAGAACACTACAGGTTCTGAAATATCCTCTAACATAAACAACTGCTGAAAGGACATTAAATCTTAAACCCAAACAGGGGAATTTCTGCATCACATCTTAAACCCAAACAAACAGAGAAGAATTTCTGCATTAAACTAACTCAGTTGACCTTTCATCAAACCACTGAAAGTTCTATAAATTTAAATTCATAATTCTGCTGTTTCATTTAAAATCATTGAATCTTTTCAAAAACCTCAATAGACATTAACAATCTCAAAAAATAACTAGTCCTCCAACCTTCTTTTCATCTATTAAAATCTAAAATCTATACCCGCTGATCTAAATCTCAGCTAAAGCTTATAACACTGAAATATTCACCAATTCCCTACTGGTTAATTAGTTTTCTTTTCTTGATTGTGATGCCATTTGACACCGTACCTCAATTTCCTCTTTTGAATCTGGCCTTTCCATCACTGCATTCCCTAATAAAAACAGTGACATATCTACCTTTCCATTAGTGCATTTCCCTAATAGAAACAGTGACATATTTACCTGAATTCCGTTCTACTTTGATACTGCCTCTCTCCGATATTTATTTTTTCCATTCTGCTCCTCTCCTCTGTTTATATTTCTCTGCTCCTTCGTGCTCTCTATTTCTTCCCCTCCATTTCATCAACTTCATCGTATTCCTCTCCTTCTCTGTTGTTATCCCCGTCCTTCGACGAGGTTCTTCTTCCATGGCCATTTCGATATAAGCTGTTTGCGCGGCCCCTTTATTCTACGACTTCAAGAAATAAAAATCTCATAAATCATTAGAATTGCGTTTTCTGGGGTAAGATATTCAACAACATTGAATTAGAAAGGCACAACTCAATAGTACTCTTTGTCTATCTTTAACTTCCATAAATGAAAGCTTAAGCTTTGGGTGTCAAATTTTGTTTGCTATTTTTCTTAAATTGCTTGTCATTTTTCTTCAACACAAAATTTACCAATGCAAATCTCCCATTCAATAATAAGTTTATTGTGGATCCAATATACCACTCTTCTTCAACAAAAAGATAAACCCTTAAAACAAATGTGTTTCTTTCAACAAAAAGATAAACCCTTAAAACAAATGTGTTTCTTTGAAGCCAATAATCTTGCTTTTATACCAAATGAAGAGTTTATGTGTTTCTTTCAACAAAAAGATAAACCCTTAAAACAAATGTGTTTCTTTGAAGCCAATAATCTTGCTTTTATACCAAATGAAGAGTTTGATAAATCTAATTAAAAAGACAATGTTCATAAATATTAAAATAAAAAGAGACAATCACACATGTACATTGTACACTCAAAGATTTATCTTAGAAACCATCCAATAAACTAGGCATTGCACCTCTATATTTCATTTTATTAACTTCACTATTCATAATACAATATTTATGTGTTATGGAAGGTCAATTAGTGTTAATATTCTAATTAAGATGAGACTAAACTTTAATCACTTAACCAAAATTAGAATAGCATAGTTATAAAACCACCCAAACCAAAACTACACCTATATTAGCCTCCAAAAAATAAGGAACCAATTTTTTTTTTACTTGTCCATGACTTGGCAACACACAAATATGTTAAGATATACAATTTATACTTGAAAAAAATACAAAACATCCAAGAGGGTAAACCATACTTGAGTTTGCATCCTTACTTAAAGAGTACATTGATTGCTTCCCACTTAGTTTTTATAGAGATGAAGGGCATCAAAGGAGAGTGTGGAAATGAAAATTATATTAAATCACAATGCCAAACCTATGAATGAGTGTCCTTATAGGTTAAACCCTAAGGTAGAGTACCTATGAATGAGTGTCCTTATAGGTTAAACCCTAAGGTAGAATAGGTGAGTAGGAAAGAACTTGGCAAAATGCTACTAGCTAGTTTGATTTTCCTTGTTGAAGAATGAAAGTGGACTAGTTTTACTACAGTTTAAGATAAAAAGATAAGTGAAGGGATTTAAGACATATATATTTCCTTATTATGTTTTCTTATTAATAATAATAATAAAGTACATCCAGAAGTTCTTTTTAGCTTACAATGTCACTGCTTTTGAACATAAAGATTTATTTATTATGTTTTCTAGATAGAAATAACAACATTAAAAGAGTACATCCAAAAGTATTTGAAAATCAATTTGGATGGTGAGATAGTATAAAACTTATTCAAAGATCATGTATTAATGCCATGGCTTATTGATGCAGAAAAATCCTTGGGGTTTTGGCAATCTTGCATATCCAAACACAAATTTTTAGTTTTAGTTTTTTTATCATGGTATGTTGTTTCAAGTTTTCTATAGGTATGTTGTTTCAAGTTTTTTAGTTTTTTAACATGTAAATGATGGTGTAGGTTTTTGTCGTAGTTTTCTTATCCCGCCCTCATGCTTTAGGATTACAAGCTGAATTTTGGACCTATTAGATAGGACAACTTATTACACCTTCACACCAAATTTTAGAAGAAAATATTGGGTTTAAGATCTATTTTCGAGTTTAGAACCAATGTGTGGAAATTTTTATATTTTATTTTTGTGTAGACATAGGCTTAATATTTTGATCAACATGTTTTCATATTTTTGGAGTTAAGGTGTTATCACTGGAGTCTGCACCTACACTACTAAGGCTCAAAGTCCATATAATCTGGAGATTTTCTAAATGACTAGGTTTTATGGCTTACAAAATATCTTATATAAGTGAATGGAGATCATGCATAAGGTAACTAAAATATCCAAAAAGATATAATTGAATCATAAACATATATAAAAAGACTGTGAGTATGAAGCTATATAAAGAGTGAGAGAGTTCAGATCCAAGTACATGATAAACATTTCAACTAATTCATAAGAATTCCAAGATAGATGACGTTTATTATAGAATATAATTATGAATCAAGTGGCTTAAACTAAACATAAATATTTATCATGATAAAAGACAAACATAGGCTCATCTCAAATATAATCATTACATAACATTCTTTATATCAACTGAAAAATGGCATACATGACTGATATATAATAGTAGTCTGATCTCCCAAACCATTCCTAATGACTTATATTCTTCATTGTCACACATACATATATACAAAATATTTGAAACTAAAATAATTTGAGATCCAAATTTTATAGATCTAAATGACCAAAAATAGAAAAGATAACTCATATTTGATTTAGACCTAATGACTCATAACATAAACTTGACACTTAATACTAACAGTTGTCCAATGATAATGACAAATCAAATCTGTGATCGAAGATTTCTAGGGGGTATGACCTCGATCTTAAGTCTGCACAAACTTTGAGTTGGATTTTTCCACGATCAATCACAACTTCCTAGCTACTTCAGCTAGCATCGTCAAACCATCAAGTGCTTGTGATCTTTTCTGTAATCAAGAATGTTTTGCTTCCATGGATTGAATTTTTTCTTGAAGTTCTTTGTTTTTACCTATGAGTTCTTCATTATGTTGTTGTGTAGCCCTTTTTCTCCTTAGTACTTCTTTAGATACTGTTATGAGCTCTTGATAATTGGCATCGTTTTTTCCAAATCCTCCCTTAACCTTATGTTAGCTATCATTAATTTCTCACTTGAATCATTTAGGTATATATTCTTCTCTTTAAAGTAATGCAAAGATTTCTTCAATACCTTGACTTATCAAAAATTTCCTTTTGTTTTGAAATAACATCTTTTTTATACTATTCATAATACTCTTATTTGTAGATTTTGCTAATCCATTCCCCTGAGGGTAATACGGTGTGGAATTCTTTCATATGATGTTATTTTCTTCACAAAAATTTATCATATTTTTGGATTTAAAGAATGGAGCATTGTCTGTTACCAATTTCCTTGGACATCCAAATCTGCTTAAGATATTATCTTGAAGGAAGTTAATGATAACTTTATCTGTTGCTCTTTTTGCAGGAATTGCTTCCACCCACTTGGTAAAGAAATCTGTGGCAGTTAAAATCCACTTATGTTGGCCACTGGAAGCTGGATGAATTTCACCTATAAATTCTAAAACCCATTGTTAAAATGGAGCATTTCCTGCAATTGATTTTAAGGGTAAAGACTGCAACTTGTGTTTACCTACAAATTTCTGACATTCAATGCAAGATTTGACTTGAAGATATGCATCTGTGAAAAGAGTGGCCCAATAGTAACCAGCCCTTAAAATTTTAAATGATGTTTCCTTCTAGTACTTATGTCCCCCACATGCACCCCCATGTAATTCTGCAATGGCAACATCAGCCTCTGGTCTATCCAAACATTTAAGCAAGATACCTCCCAGATATTTCCAATATAAAATCTGATCAATTAAAACATATTTCAAAGCCTTAAGTTTTAATGATCTATATTCAGTTTTATTCAAATCAGGAGGATATTGTAAATGCAGGAGAAAGTAAACAATTTTCCCATACCATGGAGAAACAAAATACTTGTTATCAATGTGTTCTTTGTCATGTTATGTTGATGAATCATGTACTGACTGTTCAGCTACCATATGAAGATCTAAAACCTGGTAATTTGACTATGCTAGAAGTTTTGCTAGACCTTGTCCTTTTACCAATTTAGTAGGTTTAATGTCAACATCAAATTCCATAATTTTGGCTATCCATGTCCTCTTTTTCCTTCATTGTTAGGTTGCACCTGAATTTCTTTGATTGCTATGTTAGGAACATATGCTATAATTCTGGAATATAAAACATAAATCCTGAAGAATTTTAGAGCTTTGACCAATGGATAAGCTTGATTTTCCATTGTGTTATACTTCAGCTCTGAATCTATCAATGTTTTGCTGAAGAATGATCTTGGTTGTTCTAAACCATCTGAATTTTTTTGTAATAGAATATCAGCTATAGTATCTTCAAATGCAAATGAGAAAACTGAAAAATCTTTAGCAAAATCGGGACTTATTAAAACTGGTGCTTCTATGAGTGCTTGATTTATCTTTTCAAATGATGACCTAGCATCAGCTGGCCACTTAAATTCTATATCCTTCTTAAGCATCTCAGTGACAGGTTTAATGATTTCTGTAAAATTAGGGATAAACCATCTTTAAATTTTTATCTTTTCGAGGAAAGATTGAATTCCTTTTTTGTTTCTGGGTATGCTGATTTTCATAGTGGCTTTAACCCATTCTAGATCAATTTTAATCCCTTCAGCAGAGAATATGTGACTGACTAACTTACCTTCTTCCATAGCAAAATGAGACTTTTTTGGATTTAAAGATAATCCATACTTCCCGCATTTAAGAAAATTTTGTTTTAAATGGTTTAGATGTTCATCATCAGATTTAGAGAATATTGTGATTTCATCTAAATATATGAATACAAAATTTTCTTTCTCACCAACAAAAGCAATATCCATAGCTCTATGGAATGTAGCTCTTGCATTCATAAGCCCAAAAGAAAATTTGTCATACATAAATGTACCCCAGGGAGTTGTAAAGGTTGTCTTTTCCCTATATTTTGGTTGTACTGCAATCTGATTATAACCAAAGAATCTATCAATCATTGATATCCTCTGGGAACCCACCACTCTGTAAAATCTGATCAATTTTGGGCAAAGGATAATTGTCTTTAAGGGAGCATCTGTTCAAATTATGGAAATCCACATATAATTTGATTTCCCCATTTTTTTTTACGTATTGGCGCCAAATTTGCTACCCAAGATGAATATCTAAGAGATATTATGATCTTTGCGCCTAACAACTTTTTTACCTCTTTTTCAATGACTGGAAGTAATGTTGGATTAAGTCTCCTAAGATTTTGTCTAAAAGGCTTAGTATTTGGCTTTAAAGGAATCTTATGCTGGATAATGTTGGTGTTATATGTTTTCAGATGTACATATGACCAAGCAAAAATATCCACATATTCTTTTAAAAATGTCCACAAATATCCTCTTCTGAAAGTGTCTTAGATATCTTAATCATTTTAGGCTCAACTTTAGAGCCAATATTGTAACTTAAGGCATTTTCTTCAATAGATTGTAATGTATGTTTTAACAAAGAATTGTCTTTTGAGAACAATCTTTAGAGAGGTACAAGTCCTTTTTAGGAATAAAATTCCCTTTTAGTTCCATTATTTCATGATTTCCAATTGAATTGATAGTACATGAAGCATTTACATTCCAATCAATATCTTGATTTTTATCAATTAGTGAATTTGAAAATTCATCTGTTAATTCTAAAATTCATTAATTTCATGATCATGGTGAAAATTTTTCCAATGTTTAATATTATATGGAACTGAAGGTCTGTATCTTACTTCAATTGGACACTTAAGATGAGTTAATTTGGGGACTTTAAAATAAGGTGCTACCATAGCCAATGAATCTGTTGTTTGATTATGATCTCTTGGGATATAATCTATATTGAAAGCTAAGAAAAAATTATCAATCAAATCCCATACCTCATTTCGGTATACTTTCAACAAAGGATGTTCGACCTAATATACATCCTTCACTTGTTGTACTACTAATTCAGAGTCGCCAAACACAATAAGCTGCTGAATTCCCAAATCTTTTGTAGCCCTTAATCCCAAAATCAATGCCTCTATTCAACATTATTATTTGTTGTTTGGAATTCAAGCTTATACATTAAGGAAATGATCTCACCTCCAGTGGAAATAAGTACAATACTTGCTCCTGCTCCTTCTTTACATGATGAACCATCAAAGTACATCTGCCATAAATAGTCTTGATCTCTCATTTTAGGGTGGAATGTATGCTTTTTACAACCTGTAGAATACCTGTGTTATCATCATTTAGATGTAACATGCAAGAACCAAAATCTTCTTGAACTAAATAAATTGGATGGTTGGTAGGAATTTTATCATCACTGACCAAGTATGCAAGTTGTACTTATCTATAAAGTCTTCTATACTCACCCCCAAATACCGGTATTGTAGCATAAGAACGATCCATTTGTAGAGTTCCCCCTACCCTTTTTTCCCAAGATCTTGATAATAGCATATCGAATTTAGGGGAATATTAACTATGACTACATCCATGAGTACACTTTTCATTGGCAACTTTGTAAGACTGACCAATTGATCCTTAATGACTCTAAGAAATTTTACTACTCTAGAGTCAAAATCATAGAGATCATGATAGCGTTTTGTAATAGCAAGCCCTAAGGCTTCCATGACTGTCTTGGGTATGAGATTGTGTGAAGCACCAAAATCTGGAAGAGATTTGTGCAACATTTGATCATGAACTGTAAGTGTGACATAAAATGGAGGAGGATAATTAGATTCATCATCCGGTTGATCAAATGTTTTAAAACAAAAAATAATGGTCGGATTCTCATCTTGCAAATTAATCACATCTGAAGGATTAAGATTTGTTGGAGAATTCAGGATTTTAAGAGCAGTCTCCCTGTATGTATTATTCCTAACCAACTCAATCAATGGAATATGAATCTTTATTTTGTTAATTTCATGTTCCAAATTAAAATTAGTAGCAATCTTACCTACTTCTATTTATGTAAATATGTTCCTACTTCCTTGTTGTTCCTGCTTCTTCTCAAGAGGAAAACCTTATTTCGTAGGAACATTCTTTACATTCTTCTTGCCATGTGTTACTTGCTTCATCTCAGATCTATGACCATATGACTTCTGCTGCATTTCTTGAAAAATTTATGGCATATATGATTCTTGTTCAAAATAATATGTTCCATGATATTCAACCATTTTTGCATAGTGATATTCAAATTTAGTTAAAAACTGAGGAGAAGAGACATCATCCATTTAATCAATATCAAGTTCTAAATCTTCAACTTCCATTTCATATATTTCATAAGACTCATCATCCTGTAGCAAATATTCTAAAAAGGAGGTTGTATTTTCCGATCTTCATTGTTTCTCCTATTTCTAGGAAAAAACCTAGGATTGAATGTCCTTATAAACTGATTAGGGTTTTTATTATCATTATCCTGAATGGGCTTATTTTCCATTTCCAACCTACTGATATTTGCAGATAGATTTTTAATAAGTTTGGTCATATCATCCATTTTACTATCTCTTACTTTTGTCCCTAAAGTAGCTAGTGATATTTATTTTTTATTTTTTCTTGTCTTCTCCATGATGATCCAACTTATTTCTCAATTAATTAGCTGCCATCAAATTTGATTCCACCTCTAAGACTGCTTCTTGCCTGTTTACTAAGGTATTGGCTCTTCTTTCCCTTAACAAAAGGGAAAATTCAGCATCAAAAGAATTAGCATAGATTAACTTTGCAGATGTTTCAGTAGGCTTGATCTCTACAAGAATTTTACTATACATTTTATTAAAATGTTTAGTAAAATCAGTGACTATTTCCCCATGTTTTCTTTTTAAGGCTCCAAACTCAGTAATATAATAGAGATAATCTTTAGTATCTCCCCACTGCCTCATAAAGACTTCTTCCAAAGAATTCATCCCATCAATTGAATTTGGAGGCAATTCTCTAAACCATTTCCTTACTTCCCCATCTAAACTTTGAACAAAGATCCTCATCCATACATCCCGATGTTCTATATCTTAGTTATCAACATAGCTAAAATAGGCATTCCAATGTTCTTCTATTGTAACCTCTCCTTGATTGAAACTTGGTATATACTTCTGATAATCTCCATCAGGAAGGGCATTTCGAGGTCGGGGTAAAATTAGAGGGGCATATCTAGCAGCTATTATAGCATCCATCCTATTAGGAGGTTGAGCTACCATATTTGGAGTAATATGAGCAAAGGGTGATTGAACTGATATAGTCAATGGTTGTGTCTGTGAAGGGAACGGTATTTTGATTCCTAATTGACTAATCGGAATTTTACTAGTCAGAGGTGTGTACGGTGATGGAAAATACTTTGAGTAATCAAACTGCTATGAACCTAAGATTTGTTCTTTAATATTTTCAACTGACAAAGGGTTTGAATAAATTTTAAAGCTAATAACTTTCAAAAGTTGAGTCTTAGAGTGAACAATATTTTAGAGGATAATTTGTTGGATCTGTTTATGGGCACTTTAAAGGAGAGAATTTAATATGAGGTACATGTCTCTCTGAACCTAGAGTATTTTAGAATGCTTTTAGCTTGGAAAGGAAAATTAAAAGTAAATATATTGATACTAGAAGGATTGCCACTAATACCCATAGAGAGGGAATTGTCTCACCCCCAAACCTCATTCAACCTATAAGGTTGATGCCTAAACAAGTGGAGGAAATAAGAGCAAAGGGACTATGTTTCAATTATGATAGCAACTACATTAATGGGAATAAATGTAGCGAGAAGAAATTATGCTACATAGATTGTGAGGAGGAAGAAAATCCAGAACTTGAATAATATCAAGAGGTAGAAATAAAAGATAATACTCCAAATATATATTTCTATGCATTTTTTGGCATTATCACTCCTCAAATTTTCAAAAATAGAAGGATATATAAAAAAGAAAAAAGTAGTAGTGTTGATTGATTATGGTAGTGCTCATAACTTCATTAATCACAAACTAGCCAAACTTCTTAATTGTTTTATATATCTAGCACTATAGTTTCAAGTAATGATTGCAAATGCACATACCACAATTTTTTCAAGGAATTGCCATAGTATTAATCTTAATATGGCGGAGTATTTGTTGTATAGTTCAATTCTTTCAATCCAAATGGGTGGTGGCTATATTGAATTAGCAGTCCAATGGTTACAATAATTGGGAATAGTGGCTCATAATTTTCAAGAACCTTTCATGAGATTCTCCTTTCAAGGAAAGGAAATCGAACTGAGAGGTATTCCAGGGAGGATGAACTACTTTCCTAACACATAATCATTAGACAAAAAACCAAATGGGAAAGGAAAGCATTGGTCTATTAGTTAATTCAACACTATGGTAGAGATAAAACGAAGAGGGAAACATTATTAACTTTCTTCAATGTATTTCACCAGTCACACGTTGCCTTGTTTTTTATTACAAAATAAACCCAATGGTCAATTCATAAAATAACAACACCAAGGGTTGGGACTATAAAATCTCACTTCTAAAACAACAATTTATTTAAAACAATCATGTCACCAAAGGGGACCATAAAATCCCAACCTCAAGCCTGATTGCTTCCCTTTCATAATTTATAATTCCTATAATGTTTACAAAGAGAAATAGGCACAGGGAATAATAGAAGGAGAAAAACAAGAATAATCCTTTGGTTTTGCAAAAATAGTGATTCTCTAGCCATATCTCTAGTTTTGTTGTCGTATTTGCTTGATTTAACCCACCTCTATTGTTGTTTTAAACCTTTGACGATCGTTAATGAGTAAGCTATATCCATTATAGAATTTAGGGAGAGAAATGTAAGCCCAAAAATTAGATCAAAGTTTGTTATTTCTTATCCATTATGAATGTTTCTCTTGTAGTTTTGTCAAATTCAGTTATAATAGTATCTTGCAATCCCTCCCTCAAATTTATGGCTAATTTGGACCTATTGCATCCCCCCTATGGGTTGGAGCAACTTTCTTCAAAATTCATTGGAAGCTTTAATCCACTTACTACCCAAACTAACTCTAAATTTGACATTTCTATACCAAATACAAACTCGTAAGTGAAAACTAAGTAGATTGGTGAAAGAATGGGCTAATTAGGTGACTATTTGGTCCTCCTTTAGCTTTCACAATATGGTTATAGTTCTTCTTGTAGTGGGCATGAATAAAACCTGACACCTCTATTCACAAATATGGAATGAATTTGTTTTGAGTCTGGACCTCTAAACATCCTAGTTGAATGCATGTTCTGTAATGCTTTCTCCATCATCTTTGTAGCTTCTTTGGAAGCTGGGATTTTTACACTTGAAAAATCCTTTATGATACCTATTCTTTAATGAAATGACTTTTCCTTTCATTTAATGCTTTATTAAGGTACTCATTTATAAACCTCACTTAGGAGTTCGTGCTCTTAATTGGGGCCCACTTTGCACATTCATAAATTCCATTTAGTTAACTTTATCCAAAAACAATCAGATGCCACATGATGGAAATAATCATGAGTTGGGATCTTTTTTCCACCTTTTCTCTCTATCATCCAAGTATTTCCTTGCCTACTTGTGGAGGCTAATGCACTCCAAAAATTAATGTGTGATCTCTAAGTTTGGGGATGTTGTTAACCATATAAGTCGTAACTATGCTTGTAATGGTCTTCATTCTTACTAGCAGTTCAACATATTCAAGGTATCTTCATACCTTGTCCTCCAAGAGTCTCTTTATGTTGGTAATGCTGCTACCTATTTCTTAACTATGGAGTTCTATTCTTCCTTATTCTTACTTTCCTCATCTAATTTTTTTTTCCTTTTGTCCTCAACTACTGCAACTAATTCTTACCAGTACTTACTCTTAGGATCTAACTTCTCAATAAATTTATTATTATTTCTGGACTTCATGTTTGTATGGTGACGAGTACTTGATCATTGAGGTATATTCTGCCACCTTCACATTGAGAGGGTCATTCCTTTTAAATATTTATTCAATAAAGTTATATGATATCAAACTTCAACTTCTATTTCAATAGACTTAACATTGTTAATGCCATGATATCCTATGTACAGAGAAAAAGGAGGCCACAAATATTTCTTGTCTTTGTTGATACAAATGAATACAATACAGTTGTGCAATGTTGATCATTAAATGGATTTTAGTGTTTGTTTGAACTTGGATGCGTAGTTCAAAAGGACCCTAATATGTTTTTAGGAAATAAAGAATGTGACTTAGTTTAAAGGAAACCAACGATTATCAGAATACATCAAAATTTTAACATTAAGAACCTCCCAATGTATTTTTGACACATAACAAAAGTTTGAAGTTCATAAAGGTGCCAAGGACTCTTGGAATGAACATGTCTTTTGGGAATAACATTTGAAGAGTTGCGATTTTTCAAGCATGTTTAAATGTTTAAAGTTTGTTAACGCTCCAAACAATACTTTGACTATGGTACTAAAACTTAAGGAGACATTCATAAAAACCCGATGACATTGGGTTGATATCAGAGTTCAAATTCCATATCCTCCCCGAGGCATGCATGAGCATTCTTTTGAGGGCGGAGTTGTGAAATCCTTGAATATTTTCAGGGATATCTAAAAGTTTGAAAGTTTAGCGACAACCCAAAAGTCTCCAAAAGATGGCACATTTGACAAAAGAATCCAAAATAACATTGACATAACCTCTAAGACTTCAATATGGATCAAAATTTTGAAGTTTTGATTTTATCCAAAATAAGGCATGGTCTTCTGAAGAAGAGAACTTAAGAAATATCCAAACACCTTTTCAGAGATCTGGAAAATTCAAAGTTTGGAAATGCATTGAAGGCTTTCAGGAGCTTTAACAATTCACATGTTGAAATAGTCTCGAAAGGTCTTGATAAAAAGAATTTAATAACTTTCAAGAGATATTGAATGTCCAAAGTTTAAAAATGCCCTAGAACAATGCATTAGCTCTCTTTAGAGATGAGAACTTATGAAACATCTCAAGATGTTTTCTGGAGAAGACCGAAAGGTTAAAGTTGGTAAATGTTTTGAAATCTTCCGAGACCTTTTACAACTTGCACTTTAAAACCATCCCAAAATATCTCAACCAAAGGGCTCTAAAAACGAATAGTTAAAATGCTCTAAAAAAATAAGAGGTCTATTCAATGTTCAAATTTTCAAAAAGCCCCAAAGTCTTTTGAGAAACTTCAAAAGTAAACATGAGTAAAGGCTCAAAAATGACTTACAAAAGGGCAGAATAACTAAGATAAGAGTTTATGAAACCTTTGGTGAAAGACCAAGGATTTTCCTTAGTGAATTTTTCAAACTTAAAAACATATTGGAGCCAATCCTTGCCTTCATATATATCAAACTACCTATACACAATTATGTCTAAAGTAGGTTCCAGTGCATTTTCATACTTATGCACTTTTGAATTGGATTTTTTCAACTTTTGTATGATAAGTGACAAGGTAAACCCTATCTAAGCCATTTGTTAGAACTTTGAATTAAATTTTATCAACTTTAGATGAGTGACTTCATAAACCCTATCTAAGCCATTTGTTACACATAAATCTCATTTGACTTGAAAACACAATTTCACCCAAAATAAAGCCCACATGTAAACCCCATAAACATATTTCATTTATTCTTACATTCAAATACGTCATTATCTAATTTGCAAAATTTAACAAAATTAACTTAAAGTAGAGCCCATATGTAAACCCCATAAACACATTTTATTTACTCTAACATTCAAATAAAGTTAATTTTGAACCCTAAACCTTTTTTATAACAACAGAATATTTTAAAAATACTTAAATACCTCCAAATTAAGGGTTTTTCTTCATTGCATCTTAGAAACTGAGTAAACTTAAATGCTTTAACACATTTGTACATGCATCATTATCATTTGTTGGCTTATACTAATACTGTGTATTGATTCCCTTTGTTGGCTTATACTAATACTGTGTATTGATTCCCTTCATCGCTAATTAACTTTGTTTGCGTTATGTGCTTTACTTTTATTTCTTTCTTAGTGAATTAAGCTTGTATGTATTAAAAAAAATTCTTGGTTCATAGGAATATTTTATTTGCAAATTCATGTTTTTACATTATGTGCTTTTATTTTTTTTAATTTATTTCGTTCTTAAAGTGAATTAAACTCGTATGTATTAAAAAACAAGAATCGGATCATGGGAATATTTTATTTGCAGTAAAGTTGTACAAACGCAACTTTGTGTAAGCCTTTTGAGACTTGCTTTATAAAAGAATAATGCTCACGTAGTTGGCAACAATTTTCACAGGCTCCAACGAAGCAAAGAATTTGAAGAGTCCACGCCAAGTCTTTGATGAGATGACTCACTTTTCTTCGATGTTGGAAAGTTATAAATCAATTGCAGTGCAACCTATATGACTTAAAAGCATGAATCAATTTTCTGCATCATGCACTCAAGCTGTTTGCCAAAACTACACACAAATTCATACGTACTGGACACATATTTTGCTCTTCAACTTTTAAACATATATACATGATATTCAGTTCCTGTTACAAAACAAATATTTCTCAGCCAGCAGAACCAAAGCAATTGATCGTTTTTCAACAGAATTCTTATTAGGATTTGCAATCCAATAACAACAGATGAGTAGCCATAAGTGTAAATCATTTATCCGACCAAGCCCTTATGCTTACTTATATCATTTGCCTTCTATCCAATCGACCACATTCGCTTATTCTCAGAATTATGCAGTGTTTCCCCACAATTGTAGATTATATTCTCCCCCTGGACATCTTGGCTTTGCCAATATGTGGCGACCACCATTTGCCTATGGGGCTCTCTTATCACAGCCAAGAAGATTGGGTGTTTCTGAGTTTGTGAGATTTAATTTAAACATAGCAAGGCACCTTTCTGATCATTCCAATCCACAAAAACATGAAAATGACAGAGAACTTTCAGGGCAAAACAGGTCAGATTATTGTAGTTTGGATTGCTAGTGAGTTTTTTTTTGTATATATTGAGCTTGATAATTATGAATGTGCATTAATTCAGGTCCAGAGATATCAACATAAACAGAAATGAAAATCATACGTTCTGGTCTATCCCACGCTGGTCAGTAATCACTGCTGTATCTGATTCAATTATATGCCTGTATCCTCACAGTGAATTTATATATTGTCCATTGAGTAAAGATTAACACTTATTCAACTTTAAGTTTCTTTTCATTCATTGGACATAGAATGGTGATTGGATGTATTGTTTAGGTCAATGGGCATAGAATGGTGATTGGATGTATTGTCAAGGTCATGGGTATAGAATGGTGATGGGATGTATTGTTAAGGTATTTTTTTGATAGATGATGTAAATAAAGATTTAAGTTTCTTTTATTCATTGGGCGTAGATAGAATGGTGATTGGATGTATTGTTTAGGTTATTGGGCATAGAGTGATTATTGGATGTATTGTTTAGATCATTGGGCATAGAATGGTGATTGGATGTATTGTTAAGGTCATTGAGTATAGGTGGTGATTGGATGTATTGTTAAGGCATTTCTTAATAGACAATATAGATAAGAACCTTAAAAAAAAACTTAAGTTTTTCTTAATTTTCTTATTTAATTATGTTTTTTCAATTAGTGCAGAATACGTCGACTCTTTGATTCATTAAGCATAGAATGTTGATTGGAAAAACTTAAGTTTTTTTTATTTAATTGTGCTTTTTCAATTAAGCATAGAATGGTGACTGGAAAAACTTGAGCCTTTCTTATTTAATTGTGCTTTTTCAATTAGTACATGATACTCTGACTCTGATTCATTAAACATAGAATGATGATTGGATTTGATTCATTAAGTATAGAATGGTATAGAAAATATAGATACAAACCTTAAAAACCTAAGTTTTTCTTGTTTAATCGTGTGTTTTCAATTAGTACAGGCTACGCTGGCTCTTTGGATCTATGATAACCCTATGGGGTGGGCATAAGGCCGATCTATTGAGAATAGAAGGTACGTTTTTTTCTGTGCAGACAAGAGAATTCTGTTGTGTTGCAGGTGCCAAATATTGGCCATTAGTTTACCAATGAAGGAAACTGATTGAAATGCTTGGATGGGATATAACAAACTTGAAATGCTTGAATTGGATATAACAAACTACAGGAGACGTGGAGAAAGTTGTAGAAATGGTAGAAGACATAGCAGAGACAGTGGAGAAAGTGGCGACCATGACAGAGGAGATCTCTAAAGACATAGCAGAGGAGTTTCCTGAAGAGGGGGCCATCAATAAAGTGGCGCATTTCGTTGAGCATCTCTCTGAGGAATTGATTGAAGATGCTCACAATACACAGGAGTTCATTCACAAGGTAGGTAAATATTTAAATTCTTAGATAGGTATGTGGTAGAAACAAATATAAAACAATAGGATAATGATATAATTCAAAGTGTGGTGGGTTCAGATGACTTCGACTGAGAAGATTATGGAGACAAGCATTGAGAAGATTGTGGAGACGAGCATAGAGACTGCAGTGGAAGCCTTTGAGGATCTGATAAAGGCCAAGCCTGCCATTTCTAAATCTGAGTCTGACAGGGATGATCGAGTTATCGAACCCCACGCAGAAAATGCAAAATCGAACTCAAAATTGTAATGAAATAAGTGTAGGTTGAGCAGTTATAGCATTTTTACTTTAAAAAAGGTTTTTAGCTTGACAAATTTGATCTCTCTTGATGCTTGATAAATCTCTAAAACCCTTATACCATTGAAGCATAGGATGAGGTTTCATATTATTGTATCATTTTCACCCACTTAGTTAGTTTGCTAAAGCTGATATGGACTGGTTTGGCTGGTAAGGATGTTAGATATTGATAGTTGCGTTTATAAAAGCTAAGTGGCTTTGAAGAGATGTCAATTCTGGCTCATGATCATTTTGAACTGACCCCAGAAACTATATTTAACAACAGTTTTATTCTACTGGATTGTGTTATTCTAGGTCTGGGTGTGATGTGACGAAATTTGTTAAAAGCATTTCAAATAATTTTGGAATCATGGTTTTCTTTTGATTTACTGTTCATCCTTCAATGAAGTTTAAAATACTTGTAGTGGGCCATAAAGATTTGTTGGAAAATAATTTGTTGCTTTACACATTTTGATTGAAAATAATTGGTTGCTTTAGACATTTTGATTGGGAGACTGTTTTCTTAAAATAGTGGTAGAATTTTGCTGAAGAGTTTATCTCGAGCACGTTTTTCCTCCTTTACAACTATTTGATGCTATCGTATACGTTTCTTAAGATGGAGCAAACACTAATACTAAATGATATTTGGTCGTAAGTCCAAGAAGAGACAGGAGACAATCTACGATCGATGCTGAATCTCGATCCTTGAGATGCACAAAAGTTGAAAAAAAACGAAGTTCACCCATGTTAAATATGCAAAGCACATTTTATTGGATAATCAATTTTACTCTAAAATGTATTTAAAGAGCATAAAAGAAGTAAATATTGCAGAGTATAAAAGAAGTAAATATTGCACTCTAACTGCAACATTTAATGTTGATTTTGCAGTTCCAATTGAGTACATCTTCTCATGTATATAATATTCATAATAATTATCAGTTTAGGACTTTTAAAGATGTTTGGATTTTCTTTTAATGATTTCTCATATAACAATATAAAACATTTTATGTGATCATTTTGAATTTTTTTTATAGCCATTTTGAATCTATGGTTTATATAGTCTTCCATGATTTACACATAAATTGGTAGACTCAATTTGAGTCCATTTTAAAATATATAAGAACAATTCTATACAAGTTCCTAGATCCAATTTGAGTACATTATAGTATAAAAAAACAATTGTATTATATGAGAACAAGTCATTTTCATTTCATGAAGTGAAAGGATTTGCACTTCATTTCTTTATTCTCCAATAGTGAAGTCAGATTTCATCAACTTATACAAATGCACTAGATTATTTTGCATGATAAGACCTCATCATCTTTGTGGAGAGTAGTGTCACTTTTTTTTCCTTTTCCACTTGTAGAATAAGAAAACTAAATGGCTTATGGCTATGATAGATATTAAGTTTTTATTGATAGAGATTAAGACTACATGTTAAATCTTTCTATTATGTTACAAATTAAAATTAACCATCATTCATAAGTTAATACTAGTTTTTGTGTCATTTATATATTACATTTCAAATTCAATTCAATAAGTCTTCATTGTCAAAAATAACATTGCACACATCTAAAAGAACAACATCAAAACTCTACTTTATTATGTAATTGAGATCACAAACACTAATTTTGTACTTACAATTATACTCAAATCCTTGTAACATCCCAACACAAGGAGTGAGGTTTTTATGTGATTGTAGATAAGTGTTGTGTCCCAATTCCATTTGATGTATAATTTATAAAACCCATCCCAAAGTCCATTTATAAATAATAGTGATAGCATAACACAATGATATTTGTCTTATAAAAAGGAAATTAAATTTGATATCCAAGTTGAATATCAACTTTGTTAAATGAATTGGCATTACCTCAAATCCTTGTTAATCCACTTAACACATCTATTAAGCATGTCAATTATTTCCTATCAAGCCAAAGCTTATCAATTAAGAATACCTTTATATTGACTTAAAAAAGATTTAAGGAAAGCTAATGTCTAGGTCAAGTTTATATATATATATATCAAATAAGATTAAAATTTTTCTTTCATTCAATAATGTTAAACTTTAAAACTCATAATTTTAGTTGAAAATCAATTAAACAATCCTATTTTCATGTTTAATAAAATTCTAATAAAAAATTTAATAAGAAAATTATTCATAAATTATAAAGTTTGATAAGCTTGATCCCACCACCAAACACTAATGTGACACCTAGATGTTAAAAAATTACAACAATGAGTTAAGTTGAACATTACTCCCTTTAGATGTTAACAAATTTTAACACCGAGTTAAGTTCAACATTACTCCCACCTTTAGCTTTAGATGTTAAAATTTTTTAACACTAGATTAAATTCAACATAATATAGAGAACCTTAATGACATCACGTTGTATATCGAATGCAATATGTTGATATTCCATATTGTATATATTGTATCATGAGTGAATAGCTCTCTATCGACCTTTGGTTATACATTTTTATTTTATTTTCTATAGTTTTTATATGAATGGTGTATCATATTTATTTTCTATAGGCGGTATATAAGTAGTTTATCATATTTTATGTACATTAATATGTTTTTATTTAAGTCATATTTATAATTAATATAAGAAATTGTTGAAGTATTTTAACTTTAATGAATTAATAATTTTAATGGTGATTATGCTCTAAAAATAGAAAATTTTTAGAATAACAACTTGATATTCTTGAAGTTAACAAATTTCATTGGACATTAATTTTTTTTAGGATTTTTTTTCTAGGTCATCCCATGTTGTATCATCATATAAAATTGGAAAAATATGAGTTGCCAATCTATAGAGCTTTTGTCAAGGAAGGATAATATGTGGTACCTAGGTGTTGAAAAGAAAAAATTATCCTTGTGTAAACAACATGGGTTACCCCCGATGAATGTCCCAATTAGACTCAACAACATCTAGAATAGTGATCCCATCCGCATCAAGCCCGACATCCATTATAGTTTTAGCTTTTATTGGATGCAGTTTGATCCACTATTTAGGGTTTTTGAAATGCAATATATGAAATGCATCTAATCTAATAATGATGTAGAATGTGAAATGATGCTTAGGATAACTAACATAACCATATCACAAAATATGTAAATGTTTTTATCTTCAATAAACAATTATTGTATGAAAAATATAATCCAGGTATCATCGGTGGCCATTCACCTAGTCCACTTGTTGAAAACATAGTTTTCCATCTTGGCAGAACTTTTTTACGGTTATTTTGGGACCTAAACTCTCAGGATTGTTTTGACACCCTGAACGAGGTTTTCCTGGCACAACAACACCTAGTAGATAGCGAAAGGCATGTATTGGGCCATTAAGAATGTGCACTTCTTGGTTAGACCTTTTTTACGGGATACCAAGTGCCCCCAAATGAAGATCAGATACAAAAGCTATGCCCCCAGGAAGTTGACGTATCAATTAACCACAATGAATCCCACAAACCTTTTGGTTTTTCATCTCTTGGGGTTATGGTTTTGGATGTTTATGGTTTTCTCATTGATGTTTTATGTTAAAAAGTCCTTTTGGCCTCATTGTATCTCACTTCTTGCAAATGCGCATAATCGTCACATCTCTTCTCAAAGATAAGATACCAACATTCTAATAAGTTCATTTCACTTTACATTTTGTTATAGTTTCTGCACATTTCATTCATTAATAGAAATTGAGTATTGCTATGTTCCCAGAATATTTATGTGTTTCATTTTGTTCCCTCATAAACTTGGATCACAATAACGCAAACACAAATAACCAATTGCATACCAAAATAATATAAAAATAAACAATTAATTACAATAATAAATTTACAACTATAATGCAAACATTAAAAAGACAAATTAGAAAAATAAATGTTACTTCTACACTATAATACACATAATACACTAATGTGATTAACCGTATAGAGGATGTAGAGTATCCAAACCAAGAGGTTACCAATAATTTGATACGAGACACATGCATTTTTTTACGACAATGTGCATATGTGAAGGAACACTATATGAATATGTATCATCATTACAAATGTAATGCTTATGTAAATATTTTGGGTGACTAATCTTCTTGGTAAGGATTGGTTTGAATCCACCCATGTGCATGACCATATACATAGTGGGAGAGCAATAAGCACCCCGCAGCAATTAATGCTGCGGCTGTGGGGCACAGCAACCATTGGATCAACAGTGGGATCAAATCCGACGGTTGTTGTGCCCCACAGCCACAACATTACTTGCTGCACTGCGGGGTGCTTATTGCTCTCCTACATACTGTGGATGAACTCAACCAAGAGGTCGAGGAATCAACTACAATGATCTTAAACTATGTAACACATTGCTTGGTGGCTTTAATACAAGGTAAGAGACACTCTCCAATAAATAAATAAATAAAAACCTAAAATCATAATTGTATAGTTTGTTGATTCATATTACAACAAAATGTGGCAACAACTATCGAATGTAGTAAAAAAACAATCACAAAAAGATGATGGGACAACAACTCTGTGAAACTTTGTTTGAATTCACATATGTAAAATGGGAGTTATTCAACATTATTAATTAATATATAATAATACCAATTATTGTGATGTCCTCTCTAGAAAGTGTTATTTTCGACATTTAAGCTAGGAAACAAATGCTTTCATTTAGTCCTACCATCACAAATAACAATTCCTTAGAAATGTGAGTGTTCAAGGTTGATTTCATATTTTTATTTATTGACACTAAATTAAATGTGTAAAACCAATATGAGTGTGTTGATGATGTTATGTCATTGTAAGTTGATTTCATATTTTTATTTATTGACACTAAATTAAACGTGTAAAACCAATATGAGTGTGTTGATGATGTTATGTCATTGTAAGTTGATTTCATATTTTTATTTAATGACACTAAATTAAATGTGTAAAACCAATATGAGTGTGTTGATGATGTTATGTCATGGTAAGTTGATTTCATATTTTTATTTATTGAGACTAAATTAAATGTGTAAAACCAATATGAGTGTGTTGATGTTGTTATGTCATTGTTATTGCAAGTCTATGGAACCTCTTTCTACAATATGGACTGGCTTATCCAAAAACTTATGGTACATGTACACTCCTACTATTGCTTTTTTATGTTTGTGAAAAATAATGGATTTGCTCAAAATCTTGTGTCAAATTGTTAATCTATAAAGTAGACACAATAATTTGGCGGAAAAAGCTTTAAGCCATATTTAACACTTATATTCATCCAATACTAATAATTTATAGTACATGGATTAAACCACTTGTAGATCTAGATCTCACTAATAATGACACTCTATTAATATATAATAGTACTCATAAGAAGGTGATCTCACACTTTGTGATTATCTAATAACTCAATTTAACATTCCACTCAATTTAAGTCTAAATAATTATACCAATATGGCAACAATAACTAGTCCATATAGCAGTATCTTATTCATTATTAATTAATATAAATAGTACCAATTATTATGATGTCCTCTCTAGAAAATGTTGTTTTCGACATTTAAGCTATGAAACAAATGCTTTCATTGAGTCCTACCAGAACATCAAATAACAATTCCTTAGAAAGGTGAGAGTTCAATGTTGATTTCATCTTTTTTATTTATTGACACTAAATTAAATGTGTAAAACCAACGTAAGTGTGTTGGTGTTATGACGATGGTATGCCATTGTTATTGCAAGGCTATGTAACCTCTTTCTGCAAGATGGATTGGCTTATCTAGAGACTTATGGTACACGTACACTGTTACTGTCGGTTTTCTATGTTTCTGAAGATAATGGATTTTCTCGTAATTTTGTGTTAAACTGTTAAGCTATAGAATAGACATGTCTACTTGGTGGAAAAGGCTTTAAGCCATTTTCAACACTTGTATTCATCCATTGACAACAATTTATAGTACATGAATTAAAACACCTGCATATCACTAATGATGACACCCCAGTTAGTAGACAAGGATAACAACTCATAAAAAGGTGATCTTGGACTTTGTGATTGTCCCATGACTCAATTTAACATGAATTAAGCCACCTACATATCACTAATGATGACACCCCATTAGTAGACAAGAATAACAACTCATAAAAAAAATGATCTTGAAATTTGTGATTGTCTCAAGACTCAATTTAACATCCCCTCAAACACAAGTCTAAATAACTATACCAATATGCCAAAAATAATATCACATTTCAATCTGAAACTTGAATGTTTACCTGAAAATAACCAAATGTGAATGTTGAAAATTTTAAAAACATAGAAATTTTGGAAATGAACGGCTACCATGTCTGAACACTCCCTTGCCATGTCTCAACACTGAAAAAATAAGATCATACCCTATTGAGGAGACCATTTGCCATCATAAAATTCAATGCTCATTGAATTTAGATTGATGAAGTTCAAAAAGTTGGAAGCCTAGCTATCATCATTTATATTCCCACTATAAAGAAGTGCAAGTTAAGAAGTATATGGAAAAGAAAAGATCCAAGTTTAAGCTTAGGATTATGCTTTAGTTCTTTTATCACTGGATCTAATACTCTGTACATCTGATTTTGGTTGGCGAGGAGCATCTTCTGAGTGTTTTTTCCATTTTTACAAGAGTGTTTATAACCACGAGAAGTCTTTGGAACTCTATCAAGGGTGGAATCCACTTTCCTAGAAGACAATTAACAACAAGTTCCCAATGCCATGCCTAAGTACCTTACATTTAGTGAAACCCAGCCTCATGTTGTTATGGTAAGCACCTTACATTTAGTGAAACCCAGCCTCATGTTGTTATGGTTCAAGCCATATAACGAGGTCGAGCGACCATAAATAGACAACAGGGAAGAGCAGAGTGATGCATCGTCGAGAATAACAGTGAAGAGCAGAGTGATGCATCGTCGAGATTCACAAAGTGATGCAGATCCGAGAGAGAAACTCCTAGTGAAAGTGAGATATGGAGCACGCAGATGGGGAAGTTCGTACAGGCATAGGATAGGGAGCAGAGTTGGCGGTTTATTTTTTTGTGGTTTTATTTTAATGGCATGCATTAGCTAGGGGATAGCTAATCCATCATCATCGATTTATTTAAAAAGAGATTTATTAAGCATCTAGAGGATCAAATCTTTACTTTTTTACACTGAATCAGTTAGACATCTCTCTTCTACTGAACTTTAGAATGCATAGAACGCACCTCTTAAATGCAATAAAGCATGAAAGAAAGGCTGACCGAACGATTCAGTGTGCTGGAATGTTCCAAAATCGTGCAGCTGGGGAGGGAGATTCCGCAACCCTCTTTAAACTTTTGTCTTAAGTTCTTTATAAAAACTATAATGCTAAACAACAATTTCCACACGGTCCTGCACAGATTCCAGAATGTCAAGAGTCCACGCCAAGTCCTTAATTGCCGTAGAGCTTTCTCACTGGAAGTCGTGTATCTTTATTTTCTCGATCACGCACTCAAGCTGTTCGCCAACGCTGCACAAAAGTTAACACGTAATCCATACATATTTCGTTCTTCAACTCTTTATTCGAAACATATAGGTATTCGGATCTTGCTACAGAACATATTTAGATCTTTGAAATTAGACTGTTCTTCGTCAGAATCCGAACTATATGCAATCCAGTAAAAGCATATGACGATCTATAGGTGCAGATCATTCATCCGAGCAGGCTCTTCTTCCTCTTCGATCGATCGCTTGCCCATTGCCCAATCGCCATTTACTTATTCTGAGAACAAAGTGATTCCCCACATATGGCCAAGCTTATATTTATATTTATATTTCCCGGGACGTTTTGGCTTTCTCAACAATATTGGGCGACCACCATTTGCCTACAACGCTTTCTCAACACAGTCCAGAAATATGGGTGCTTCTGAGTTTGTGGGATTTGATCATTTTTGGCCCAGGCCCCGTTCTAGCGACTCCAATCCACAAAACCATACCGCTGATACAGAACTTTCAAGGCAAAACAGGTTGGAATTTTCTGTTTAGCATTGCTGGTGATGTCTGATTTTAGATTTTCACTTTAATAATTGTGAAATGGTTGATACAGGTCTAGAGATATGAACATAAACAGAGACGAAAGTCATAACTTCTCGTTTATCCCAGGCTGGTAAGCAGTCACTCCTCTGTATTGAAAATTATTTTCTTTGTTTATTCAATTTTGTCTACCCTAATTTTGGATAGGGTTCTGTTAGTATGTCACAATAAAACTGACAAAAACAATCCCAGAGGACAAAGCTAAAAAGGCTAATTCTTTAGTTATGGGAAGAACGACTTCCTAAAAGTATATCCAGTTTGTAAGTCAATATACCAATAACTTGTAACTTAGCAGGGGCTTAGAAGTCGAGAAGCCCATGAGGTGAGCCTCTATCCCAGGGGAACAGTTTTGTTTTTCCAGAAGAAAAATAGCTGTTCCTTGTTATTCAATTTGAATCAAAGATAACTGGTTACATCCCATGATATTATATATAATTTCAGTGCTGAGTCAAAGGGCTGATCTCATGTGCCTACAATGCCCAACTATAAGAGAATGAATATACACAGTATACACCATCCATCATCCCAAAAAAAAGACATAAGAGCTATCCAAATGTGTCCATAGAGGAAACAGAAAGAGCCCAGATCAGTTTATCCAAGGAGGTGCTTCGAGGAACAGTACTAATATCAAACCCTCAGGTGACCAATGTCAACCATAGGTATCCAACATGATACTCTAAAATAACTCAAGCATCCATGTTCTATATAACCAGAATGGTTCATGGAGTAGAATGTACAAGCTCAACTTTAGAATAGCTGAAGCTTATCTTTCCCAATAGCTAATCCTTTATAGTATTATGTGAAGGATAGAAGGCCAGTGGCCATGGGGAGGGTTTCCTTGGATAAACTATCTGCCCTCTCATTGTGTTCTCTATAGACATGCTGGAAGTCTATCGTGTAAAAGTAAGTTTTGAGTCCAACAATATTAATACACAAGACATCCAAATCGAGGACCGAAAGTGCTGCCTTGTCATTTGCCCAATTGATTAACCCTACTTAGTTATGAATTTTTTAAATGGTGTGTTTTCAATACCTACAGGGTAAGATGGGTCTTTGGCTCTATAATGACCTTTTGGGGCGGGCATATGATATCTGATCTGTTGAAAATTGAAGGTACATGCCTTTTCTCTATGCAGACAAGAGAATTCTATTGAGTTGCAGGTGTTAAACTGGCCATATTTTTTCTTAATCAATAAAAGAAGCTTGGATTTGATTTTGATATACAAACTACAGGGGAAGTGGAGGAAGCAGTAGAAATAGTGGAAAACATAGCAGAGACGGTGGAGAAGCTGGCGACCATGACAGAAAAGATATGTCAGGACATAGAAGAGGAGTTCCCTGAAGAGGGGGACATCAATAAAGCGGCGCATTTCGTTGAGCATCTGGCAGAGGAAGTGGTTGAAGATGCCCAGAATACAGAATAATTCATTCACAAGGTATATATTCAATTTGTTCTTTCAGTATCTCCCTGTCTTCTAATGGCGCACAATTAAGAACTAGTCGATTTATTGATTGGATGATGGCTAAAACTGTGGTGGGTTCAGATAACCTCGACCGAGAAGATTGTGGAGACGAGCATAGAGAATGCAGTGGAGGCCTTAGAGGACCTTATAAATGCAAAACCGGTTATTTGTCAGTTGAAGTCTAATGAGGACGACAAAGTTACCAACATAATCATTTCTAGTTGATGTTTAGATAACTTGGAATTTGTAAGAGATAATTTATAAAATTAAAATAAGTGACTTGAAATTTATTAATAGCATTTAACTTATGACCTATAAATGTTCGTTAGCCATAAGTTAACTAATTATGATAATTATATTTTTATAACAGTTACATAAAATAGTTAAAATAATTTTGGTTGCAAAGATGTTGAATAAATCTAATAATACTGATTAAAAAGAAAATGTTCTGCACTCCAGTGGAAAGATGTGATATGAACGCAAAACTGTTAAGCGCGCTTTGACTCTGTTTATTCCTAACTTCAATTCAATATGTGGAAGGATTTGATTTGGAAACTACCACTTAAATAGATGTGGAACAATGAATTTTATACTCAATTGTTCATGGTCTTTAGGCTAGCGTGTTAGAATTTTTGTATGGTCACAAGCTTTTATTGGAGTATAACTTCTTTGTTTACAGATTGATTAAGATAACTCAAACCTATTAGATAGATAGCTCAGAGATTAATTAGATTTATTTCTGTAATAGGTGTGTTGTAGGTGATGGTTAGGTGAGTCTATATTCTTTTAGCTTGGGATTCATAAATATATATATAATTGACTTGTAGGTAGGTTGAGCACATGAGCATGATCCCGTCATACCAAGTGTGCATATTATAAAGGTCCTGCATTAAGTGGATCAGCCAGCTCAAATATGTATGGTTTTTCTAAAAGAGTTGAAGGGATCAACCAAATGCCTCAAAGTAATGAACTAAAGATGCATGGGAATTGATTGAATAAGAGACTTTTATTTTGTATCGAAAGTAGAGATGTGCTTTACAGTTTATGTAAAAAATTTAAGATAAACAAATTTACATCTTGAGAATTTAGTTATCTCTTGGTGCTTTGGTGTTTGATAGATCTGATTTAAGATGAATTACACCTTGAGAAATTAGTTATCTCTTGGTGCTTTGGTGCTTGATAGATCCCGTTTAAGATGAATCTATGTTGGTTCTTAGAACGATGCCAAAATTTGATGAAATGTGCAGCTCTTAAATATATTGCAAGATTTTCCAATTTTGCGCTAGAGACAATTTCAAATTATCGTATACGTTTAGTAGGAGCAAAGCCAAAGGTAATACTAAATAGTGCTTGATCGCATGCCCAACGAGAGATAAATTGTCATAAGATATATGAGGGGATCAATATTTCGCCTCAAATACATGATACAAATCCTGAGAGACTGAAAAGTTGAGGCATATATATACACTAGCACATCCACTTAACTTGTGGCCGGTGAACACCGATAGGCCACAATTCAACTACATGCTATCACTCGTCTTCTTCTAGTTAAACATGTTGTGGGAGCGTGTTATCCATGCACCAACTATATACATGCATTAGCTACTAGTTATCCATGCATCAACTACCAACTATTTTTTATATTCTTTTTTCTTTTATAATTGTTTATTTTGAATTTTGAACGACTGTCATAAAATCAATCTTGACAATACACTTGTCTTATCCTCTGCAATATGTGAAAAACATAGATGACAGTCCACCCCAAATTCTAAAATATAAACACCTATAGGTGTAATACTAGCACAACCACTTAACTTATGGCTGGTGAACACGGATAGGTTACAAATTAAGTGCCACTAATAAGTTATTAGTTACTTGTTCTCACCTTATTCTAGGTAAATGAGTTATCTCTCACAACCCACAAGTTATCCATCCATTAGCTAGGAGTTATACATGCATCAACTACCAGTTATCTATGCATCAATTATTTTTTCTATTATTATTTTTAATAATTGTTTATTTTGAATTTGTAAGAATCAATTTGAAGAGTACACTTATCTCATCCTCGTCAAAAAAGCATAGATGCTTATCCACTTCAAAATTTGAAATAAAAACACCTATCCATGTAAATATTAAATAAATAAATAAATAAACAAAAACAAAAATTTTAATTTTATACTCTACAATAAAGAAATATTGTCGTCATAACTATAATGCTATTTAATAATCCAATTACTTAGCAACTATAATATTACCCGTATAAAAAATATAAATATTACAATCTAATTCTTTGACTCACGTATAATATTACCAACATAAAAAAATATAATATTACAATCTAATACTTTGACTCATATAGCTCAGCCTCATTTGTGTAACTTAAGAGACTCTTTGGTCTGGATGTATGACAAACACTTGGGACAAGTGACAACACAACATTCTTATGATTGTATTGCACATCATCATTGCCAGGATTCTCCTAAAAAAATCTTGGTTAATATGTGGAAATTTAGGGGTGGCAGGTGCAAGGGGGATCCTTCTAGATCCCAGAGGACATGTTGAACAAACCTTCGCCTGGGGTCTTGGCTATAGGACCAATAATGAGGCCGAGTGGTTGGCTCTCCTTCAGGGAATGAAAATTCTAGCCAACAAAGACCTCTCCAGGATCGCGATTTTTGGATATTCTCGACATGTCATATATAAAATGATTAATGGATACACCACCGGCTCTATAAAATGTCGTCAACTGCACGACAAAAACACTCCTCTCATGTCCAAGAGCTATGAATTCTTCCACATCCTTCGCCACAAACAACTCAGCTACTGATGCCTTGGCGAACATGGGGGCCTCCCTACCCCAAGGTCAATTTTGCCTAAATGGCCAAGTCCCTCACCTCAAATCTATTCCTTAATGGATCCTTGGGACTCAAGTTTATATCCCCATTGTATAATTTTCTCCTTCAAGGATATCCACGAAGGGTCTAATGTTTCTTATAAAGACCCCAAGGACTTTCACATCCCTTATCACTCCATCCCTCCTCACCCTTATCACTCCATCCCTCCTCACTCCATCGCCTCGTTCCCTCCACTCTTTGCTGGCATCAACTACATGGACACTCGCGAAGGATCTCCAGCCTTAACGAGCTGTCCTGACTCTCTTCATCCTCCCGCCACGTGGCTCCATCACTACACCTACCTTCCCTCGATCCCTGCAGGTTTTAATGCTCACCTTCCTTGGGTTTATTGCTCCTACCCCTCGCACGCTCCGGGTCTTATCGCTCCCTCCGTTATGTCTTCTCCTCGAAGTCGTCCTCACCCTCATTTTTCTCTTACCAATGGCTCTCTTCGCTATGTGATTTCTTCGGAAAGAATTTTGTTGGATGTCATTGCAGGGGTCGACGAAGGCTGCTTGCAGGAAATCCCGTGGGAAACTCTTCCTCTCACCAAGGTTTTCGTGAAGGAAAGACTGGCTCTCGCCGCTTTCTCCACCTATTTATGCACTACCCATTCTGGTGTTTCTCTGTGGTTTTTGAATATTGGCTCAGGGCTCAGCCTCTCCATTGACGACCAGTCCTTCATAACAGGTAGTAATTCGATTTTGGGCTATCATTGTTCAGGGTGGAAAGAAGGTGTAGTCGGCACTCTCTCCTGCTGAAACAAGAAATTCCGTGACTCCCTCCTACAGGAACTCAACACCCTTAAATTGATTCTTGGTGGTCTCTCTATCGACGAGCAGGCTCAAGTGTTTGCTGGTGCAGTTCGTGCTGTCCACAGCAATTTCTCCAGAATTGAAATTTCTCCTGGACAAGGTAGAATGGCGCAGGAAAACGAGAATGTTGGGATAGCAGACTTGAAGAAAAATCTCAGGCGTTTATATGAAATGATGGCCATTGGCATTATGGACAACAAGGAAATTGCTCAGGAGGTTAAGAGTATGGGGGAAGTGGTCAGCTACACTTCTTACTAGATCAGTAACCATGACTCCAGCATTGATGACATTGAAAGCAACCTTAGGGAAATGATGGGCAAGGTAGACAGAATCCAAGAAGACCTCCAGCGCTTGGTAAGCATGAACCAAAACAACAAGGCTTTTGAAACCTTAGCAGCAGCAGCGCACTCCATGGAGGAGGAATAGGTTGTTCAGCCTATGAAGCCTCCAGGCAATCCTTAATGGTTTATTAAGTTTCTATGTTTTATTGTCTTTTACTTTGTCAGCAGTTTATAAGGGTATACACTACCCCAGGCATTAGATGTTTTGTAAAGACTCTCTGTGGAGCTCTTTGGTCATCCCCATGGACCAATTTTGATTTCTCCATTTTTGAACTGCAAGAACTCTCCATTCTCGCTTTTTCTATGTAATGAATGGCTATGCACAGCCTGTTTTATATAAACCTTTTAAAGTTTCTGTTAAAAAAAAATATGTGGAAATTCAATTTACCACTGAAAGTTATATGCTTTGTTTGGCTCTGCCTGCACAACAGGATAAATACTTGGGATAATTAGCTCAAAAAGGGTTGGACAGGCCCGAACTGATGTTGTTTATGTAGGTGTGATGCAGAAACAGTCAACCACCTTTTTGTTGATTGTAGATTTACCAGGGATATCATAGTTGGTCTCAGTTTGATCCTACATCATGCCATCAACTTGAATGAGCCGACATATTTACTCAACGTTATAAAATGGAACAAGACTAAAAGTGAGATGAGGTATCTTCCCCTCCTTATGACCTGGCAGATTTGGCTTCTGCGTAACAGAGTACTATTCGAAGATTTATGCCCATCATCAAATCTCACTATCCATATTATTAAGGAACAACTATCTAAACACAAAGTGAAAGTGTTTACTAAGACTCCCAGAAATTTAATTGGCTTATCTTTGGAATATGACTTTCCTGTTGGCTTTTTTGATGGTGCCTCAGCCCAATGTAAGGGTGGTGTAGGAGTACACCTTATGATAAACAAGGACCATTACTTCTTCCTAAAACTTGGATGTGGCCTGAGCAGAAACACTCGGTCATAACTTCTTGCACTATGGGTACTTCTCAGTTTTTCAAAGCACATTGGGCTTCCCTACTTGCATATCAATGGGGACTCTTCGACTATTATCAATTGGTTCAATGGATTGGCTTCCTTGGAGACACTTGAATCGGCAGGTTGGTGTATGGAGATCTCACATCTCCTATCTTACTTTATCCATCTCAAATCAGCTCATATTTTTAGAGAATTCAACGTTCAGGCGGATTGTCTATCTAAGGAGGCACTCCATATTTTAGGTGGGTTACAAGATTACATGGAATTTATTGAGGGAGCATGCATTTGGCATGGCTCAACACAACTCTTTTGAGCTTGATTATTTCACTTTTATGTGTTTGTTTTTCTGAATATCATCTCTAATGATTGTATGACAAGTGCTATTATGATACTACTTTCCAGGTGAGTGCCTCCTCAGATTTATTGAACTGTCTAGAGCTGAATGTTGATATTGGGCTAATCTAGGAGGGAGACTGGAAGATCTTACAAGTCTGCTTGCCTCACATGTACAGAGAATGATGGTACATTGAACTTGTTGGTACTTTATGTTAGTGTTGCTCACTTATATATTTTTCGGAAGGACTGAATCCAAGATTGGGATGGATGTATTGAAGTAGTTGTTTATGTGTCTTTTGGAAGAACTGAATCCAAGATTAGGATGGATGTATTGAAGAAGCATCTTACTGAAATGTATTATTGCTGATGAACAAAGGTTTCCTTTGATTTATATGAATATCAAGGAAATGCTATTTTTCTCCTGGAAAAAATATGCTTCCTTTGTCATCTATTTATTCTCGAGGATAGATTTAAGGAAAAAGACAAAGAAAGAATTTGATTTGCATTGATTATTTGAAAATATGAGTGCATCTATTTGAAAATGTCAAATTGCCATTTTAACTATGGAAAAAAACCAACCTATTTCTCGCGTAAAATTTCTGATACGTATAGTGCTGATCATGTTCAGCCTTTTGTTATCAGTGACATTTGTATAAATCTTTTTAAACTTCAGCGTAGAACTTTTGTTTAGAATGTCAATAAACCTTCTAACTTTGCCATGCACAATTGACTCATTTACAGTCATTCTCAAGTGATGTCAATCCATGAATTTTCAAACCTTCCATGTACAATAGCCTCATTTATGGCCATTGCTTGGAGAATGGGTTAAAAAATGGTTGGAACATTTTTTCATAATATTTTAAGGAATAGTTTATTTGTTAAACATTTTGGATTTTTAGGTAATTTTTTAATCAATTTTAAATGCATCAATATTACCCAAGTTTAACAACTATTATATGTTTTTGTTAAGAATTAATCTAAAATTTCTACCATATTATGTGAAAAACAAATAAAAAAATAGAAAATGTCTAACATTTAAACTACTACGTGTTTTAATCCAATAAACACTTTAAAAGGTGAGTTGTAATATCAACTATATAATTATATGTTTTTGCAAGTATGTGGTTAAAAATTTGCAATAGTTAAACTAATTATGATTCACTAGCTATGTGTTGGAGAACAATGTTTTTTTTTAAACTTGATATCTATCGATTTTCATAGCATTGTCAAAAATAATTTTAAAATGTATTAGTACAATAATAAGTGTTTGAGAATGCTGCACCAAATTATGTTTAAATTTGTACCAAGAATAATTTAACTATGTTTAAAAAAATGTTTTTTTTTAAATATTATCATTGCCATTGTGTTTATCCATAACCATAATCATATAGTCACTATTTCTACTTAGATTTAGTAAATTTTGAAAAAAGTCCATTGAAACTAAACTCCATGGTTTATTATTCAAGATACAAAGTGGAATAAAGCTTGCTTACCCTCCAATTCATCATCTTTGATATGTTACACATTTCTCGTGAACTTTTCCACCATATGTCTCATTCTCAACTAGAAAAAATACCCAAATAACAAACCATCTTCTCCACTCTAAAGTACCATAAAATTTTGGAATTATGTGCCATATATCTCATTCTCAACTTAAAAAAAATACCCTTACAAATAACAAACCATCTTCTCCACTCTAAAGTGCCATAGAATTTTGGAATTATGTGCCTGGTAGGTTATAATCTCCTTAAAAAAATAAAAACAACATTTCTTTTTTTTCTCAAATATCTCCCTTAGCTTAATATTCATAAACTTGATTTGGTATGATCATCACAATGTTTTGCATAGACTACATAAATCAACACTAAGTTTGGATGTCGCATATAAGCTTCTTTAAAAATGATGTTATCAAAACCATGCAAATACTATTAATATATGCAAATATTATCAATCTAATTGATGGTGGTTATAACAAAAAATCAATGATCTTATTTATGGTTAATTATTGGTACTTAATCACAATAATAAACCTAATTCTTGCTTCGTGTCTTGGTTTGTGGTTGCAGGAATTAAAGAGGTTTATAGTTGACATGAATATTTATCTATTTTCTCAAGAAAGTGATGTCACCCATGCTTAACATATTTTTTTGAAAATAAAATGTTTCTTTAAACTTTATTAATAAATTATATATGCATGAATTTATATTTTAAAAAATGTGGTTTGCAAATGGAGCCACCTTAAAGAGAAAGCTAGCCTCACCTCAAGTGCTTATCAAAAACCAAAATCAACCCCATGGGCATACATGAAAAATAATGGTCTATGCTACAAAGGGATAACAATGAGCATAATCATATAGCCATGGGCCAAATAAAATAATCCTAAAAGCAAGTATAATACCCATATGCCCACATTAAAGTGAACCATAAAGGTGCCATAAAGTTAGTTGTTATAATGGATATAAGATCAAGTGATAGGTCATAATCATCGAGTTTTAGACTCCACCTTATAAATGGTGGATCGTCACTAGGGTAAAGGGTGTCCCAACCATTGTTTAATTGCATTTTTGGTTGCTTCTATATTGAAATGATTATGTCCAGTCGAGAGAACTTGTCAATCAAAGGCCAAGGAGGAGGTGAGTAGTTTCGGTGCTCTTGTCTTAGGCTCGCATGATCATCACTTTCCCCTAATGAAAATGGGGAATTTATTTCATGGAAAATGTCTTTTCATCAAGCAATGATCATAAGTACATATTTGTGGTCACTTACTATTACATTAAATGTGCAAAAACAATGCGTTCATTTGACCAAATTCACCAACAATTGTGCTTTAATTACTATTTAACATTCATAAATCTCACTTTAGTGTTCCAAAAAATACATATTTTACCATGGAAAATAATTCAAGATCAAACTTTCACAAGCCATGGCTGCATAATTAGGATTTAAACACAAGTTCTCCACTCCATACTAACCTCGATGAATCATTTAAGTCAAGGTTTCAACAAAACATCTGAAAACCATGCTTAATATGATAGTTAATAAACATAACTAGTGCAACTAGTACCTAATGTTATTCTCTGCATTTTAAGTCAATTGCGAAGTAATCAAGACTACCATGCGCTTCACACATTTTCAATCTCATTTATGAAATCAAAGTAGTGCAACCCATCGAATGCATGATACCTCTTTTTTGTTTAGCAATTGAACTCCTTCCTAACACCATCAACATATATTAATTGTCAATTGAATTTGTATGATTTTATGAAGACACCTGCATCACCTTCTAACCCATTGAGGCCATGAAAAGTGCATCAAGGCGTACTAAGACCACTAGCTCTAGCCTCCATCCTTTCTAGAGGGCAAAATTTTCCTTCCCTTAAATCACACCAAAGAGAACTTAGGCCACATGGAGATTAAATCTTTAAGGGATGATCTCTATACTGTCACCCATTGTTTGGACAAGGGAGCATATGATCTTTCATATCATGAAAGTAATATTATCAAGTTATCTCTCAATGGATCTTAAAGAGGTGTTACCATTTCTTTTATATTGTTTTTTCTTTGTTTGTTTGTTTCTTTTGTTTCATTGCTTTTATGAAACTTAATTTTGGTTTGCACCTTACATCTAGATTTCTCCATACTTTAACAAGTTTTTTTAACACCTCCTTCACATTGTTTTTGCCAATCATCCATTTGTTGTAGCTTGGGTGGTTGGGAGGAATGAGTGTTACCCTCCCCACCCAGGTTCAATTCTTATAAGTGATATGTTTGCTCTTGTTGAGCCCCTTTGTAATGAATGAGTGGATTGTGTAATTTGCCCATATCTTGATTCTCGTGTTGAAATAGCAAGTGGAGTATCCCTCTAACAAATGGTGAATCACCGTATAAAAATTTTAAAAACGTTTTTGCCAATGGTGCTATACGCTAAATACATTATTAAAACTTAGTTTTGTGGGCCATATACCCACAATCACATATGTTACATCATGCATGTGGTATCAACCTTAACTACACCACTACCATCTAAGTTGAATACAATATAGTAAATTGTTTACTTGCTAATGTAGTTACCCTTCACATCCATAATTTTTGAATCCACCTACATTCTAATCTACTTGTCACACAATTAAATAACTTGTAAGTGTCCATGAACAACCTCACCTTTTCAGGAAATATCTATGGGTTAGACTCGTATCACGTAAGGTCATCTCCAAGATTGTTGCACTTAGACTGAAGCCTATTCTCAATAGATCCTTATCTGCCCAACAATTTGGCTTTCTTAAGGATAGACAGATAACTGAACCTGTGGGCATTACCCAGGAATTATTACACTCCATCAAGACTAAGAATTCCAATGTCTTGGTTCTAAAACTGGACCTGCTTAAAGCTTTTGATAGAGTCAACTAGACCTTCATTAGACTTCTGCTTATTCAAATAGGCATTCCCTTACTGGGTGTCAATTGGATTATGGGTTGTGTTTCTAGCTCATGCTTTGTTGTTTTAGTTAATGGCTCCCCCTCGGACTTTTTTCCTGCTTCCAGGGGATTACGTCAAGGCTGTCCTTTGTCCCCCCTGTTATTCATATTGATTATTGAGAGCCTCAGTCGTATTATTATGGATGCACAACAAAAAGATCTTATTAAGGGCTTCCAGTACTCTCCTGATCTGTTGATAACACACTTGTTATTTGTTGATGATGTTATCTTAATTGGTGTTGCTACTGTTGATGAATGGAGTGCTTATAAAGAGGCACTGGATTTATTTTGCTCAGCTTCGGGGATGACAGTTAGCATGGAAAAATCATCCTTTCTCTATCAGAATGTGGATGCTGATATCAGGGATAAAATTGCTGAGATGCTCCCTTTCAGGATGACCCCTCTTACTGATGGTTTTAAGTATTTGGGTTATCGTCTGAAACCACTGGGGTATCATACCTCAGATTGGCGATGGATGATTGAATTATTTGGAAAAAGGATCCAAAACTGGACCTATAGGTTTCTCTCTCTTGGTGGTAGGGTGGTACTTATTAAAGCTATTCTCACAGAGTTGGCTGTCTACTGTTTTGCTTTGGCTAGATGTCCTAAATCTTTTCTGAATGTACTACGTAAAACTATTTTCTCGTTTCTTTGGGGGTCTTCTGCTGGCTATCAGAAGCCACATTTGGTTAGTTGGGAAACTCTGTCCTTACCTATCGAATATCGTGGCTGGGATATAAAGAACCTTGAATGGTTTGGTATATCTTTGAGATTGAAAAGTATGTGGCAACTACTTATTGGTACTGGTATTTGGAGCAGAATAATTGCTCATAAATACTTAAAGAACAAACCCTTAGAAAACTGGATTCGAGCCCGAAAATTCATAGTAACTGGTACTTCTTACTTTTGGAATGGGTTCATAAGGATTTTTGAGTGGATTACCTGTCAGTTAGGATGGAAGGTGGGGAATGGTTTAAAGATTAAGGTAGGGGTGGCACAGTTTGCAGTACCTATTATCTGAGGAGCTCAAAGATTACCTCAATGATATGGGGATATCATACCTTGCTCAGGCACAAAATCTGGAAGTGTGTGGTTCTGAGGGTTCTAATTGGTACACTGCATCTAATCTGTATTTGGGTGGAGATTGGGTTGTACAATGGTGTTTATATGTCAAGGGCCTGACACATGGGGGTATAAGGATTGGGGCTGCTGAGGATAAACTTCTTTGGATGTATGATAATCAGATGGGTATGGTGACAGCTAAAAAAGCTTATGATCTTATTGTCTCTAATCATAGGACTATCATGGATAATGATATCATTTTGAAGATTTGGCACTTTAATATTCCCCACAAGTTGAAGTGTTTTATTTGGCTCACCTGTAATAAGAAAATCAACACTTGGGACACTCTGTACAAGAAAGGTTGGCATGGTCCCAATAGGTGTTGTTTATGCAATGGGGAAGCTGAATTTGTGGATCATCTTTTTGTAGGATACCTATTTGTGAAAGAGATGATTTGGGGACTCAATACTCTGTATGATGTGAACTTACTATGAACTGCTCCTACCCTTATGGAAAATCTCACCAACTGGGTTTCTAAGGTTGGATCATTACAGTACTTGCCACTTTTTCTTATCTGGAATATATGGAAGGCTAGGAACCGCAAGTTATTTGAAGATCTGTCTCCTATTATGGCTGGCCTATTACATATCATTCATGATGAGGTAAATTCTTATAAACCACCTCAAAAACCCAGGAATAAAATCCGGAACATAGGGAAGCCTCCTGCATCTAAATTTCCTATGGTTTTCTTTGATGGAGCTGCGGCAAAACACATTGGTGGAGCATGTATATGTATTTGGTTAAATGAACATCATTAGTTTGCTTTTAAACTTGGATGTGGGAGCAGCACTAATACAAGAGCAGAACTGTTAGCACTCTGGGTATCATTACAGGTTGCCAAGGATATTGGGTTGCCTTACCTACATATCTTTGGCGACTCCTCTATGATTATAAAATGGGCAAAGGGGGAATCCACCCTTGACATGGTGAACCTTGAAGCTTGGTGCTACAACACTAGACTTCTTATGTCCTCATTCACCTGGGTGGATTTCAGTCATGTCTATAGGGAACATAACAAGAGGGCATATATCTTATCCAAGGAGGGGTTGTATTTGGCTCCTGGTCATCTCTCACTTACAGAATCTTATGATGATGAGATTATTGGGGAAGACTCATGTCAGCTATTTTGGAATATGCTCATTCTATTTCAGTTTATTATCTCATGGATTCTTTGAGCTATCTCTGGTTTTGCTAAGCAGCTGTTACAGGATATTTGAGAGTCACACACCTGCTTGGATAAGATATCTGGGCTCTTGTTATATTCTCTACGAACATATCTGGTTGATGTTATGTATTGCTCACTTATGAGAGGACTCTCATGTATTGATACCCAGGTGATTGGTGTATTTCTGATTACACAGCTTGGGTATTGTTTATTCTTGTTTGTACTGTTATGTATTGTTTATTTCTGATCTGTTTTGACCCATTGGGGTTTGAATAGCTGACTGAAGATGTAAAAGGTTACCTTTGATTCAATAGAATATCAAGGAACTGCTTTTTTCGACTGAGGAAAAAAAAAAGGTTCAATATCATTACATTCATACATATTCCTAGAAGTTACAATGCATGTGTAGATAATCTAGCAAATCAAATACTTGATTGGCACATTTAGAATGATACAAGCACAAAAGTAAGCACACCATGTATATACATTATGTCACTTTCCAAACCATTCAAGTATATAAAGCAAGACATTACACTATAAGGACAACACTCTTTAGCAAAGGTTTTTAATACATTCAAGTATATAAAGCAATACATTACATTATAAGGAAAACACTACTTAGCAAAGGTTTTTAATACTATAAGATTGGTCAAAATTTTCAAAATAACTCCGCTAAAACTTCAATTATTGATATTAGAGTAGGAAATCTTTTAAGGATCCATAATTTTCTAAAATGTAGAAACCTTAGGGAATTTTACTAATTTTCAAATTTTTGGCTATAAAATGTTTGGTGATAATTTTATAAAAAATCAAATTGATAAGGATTTTATATAGATTATGGACAATTTTGATGATGTTTAGAATAAAAAAATATCAAGAAAAAATAGAAATTGACAAATATTCTTTTGGAAAAAAAACATCGAAAAATAACCCATTGGCTAAATTTCGCCCATAAAATTTTCCTTGCATTAGAGGTTTTAGTGGATGTTTGCTATAACTAAAAATCTTGGGTAGCTCGAGGATATAATGGAGGGTTTTTTTTTGGTGTGCTGAAAACAGTAATGTACCTTGGTGTGCCCATATTTAATACACACTTATGCAAAATAAATATATTGAAATCATCGGTGTGTATTATATACCTAAAACACAATGGTGTGTTCAAGATATTTTTGAATAACTTGTGGACATAATATATTTTTGACGCAATGGTGTGTATAATATACAAGAGAGGGTTTCTTACCAGTCCATGAGATATGCACAGGTAAGAAATCCTCTCTTAAACATCTGAATTTTTTTGGGTGCAATGCTTATGTACATGTTCCAAAGGAAAAAATGGATAAGCTAGATAATAAAGCTGAAAATGTATCTTCATTGGTCATAAAAATGGTGTGAAATATTTTAAACCTCAAAACCCAATAGCTAAGAAATTATTTATAGTCAAGATATTGTTTTTAGAGAGGTTAAATATGTTCCCAAACAAGAAGTCACTCCAATAGAAAAGGAACCGGAGAAAACAGAGTTTGGTTGGAGGATGAAGAATTTGTCTTAACATAAAATGTTGAATTAGAAGAAGAAAAACTCCATACCCTAGTTTTGAAAAGATTATCTCAGGAAAGAAGGAAACAAAAAAGGTGTTCCCCTCATGATTTTTAATATTGTTTTGCTTTATTTGCTACTTGTGATGATCCTAGAAATGTGAAGGAAGCAATTGATTCAGAAGACAATGAACTCTGGAAGAAGGCCATGGTTGAAGAAATGGATGTCTTGGATAAAAATGAAGCTTGCGATTTAGTTGAGTTACCAGCTGGAAGAAAAATCGTTGGTAGAAAATTATTGTTTAAGAAGAAGTTGAATGCAAAAGGTAGAGTGGAGAAGTACAAAGCCCTCTTAGTAGCAAAAATATATTTAGGTAGATGGAATTTATTTTGGTGAGATTTTTTCTTCAATTGCTAAATTAACTTCTATCAAATTCCTTCTTTCTATTGTTGTTTCCTTTGATCTTGAAGTAGAGCTGATGGATGTGAAGACAACATTCCTACATGGGGATCTTGAAGAAGAAATCTACATGAAACAACCAAAAGGTTTTATAGTAAAGGGAATGAAAGAAATAGTTTGCAAGCTAAAGAAGTCCCTTTATGGTCTAAAGCAATCTTTAAGGATGCGGTACCAAAAGTTCGACACATACATCCTTGGATTGGGGTTTGTGAGAATCAACGCTGATCACTGTGTATATTCGAAGCAAGTTGGTGATCACTTCATTAATATAGTATTGTATGTCGATTATATGTTGTTAATTGAAAACGTCATGAATGTCATAAAGCAGGTGAAATCATAGCTATCCTCCAAATTTGGCGTGAAGGATCTTGGTGCTGCTAACTTCATACTAAGAATGGAGATTAAAACAGATCATGCAAATAAGAAACTCTAGTTGAATTAGACTAAATATGTTGAGATGATATTGCAGAGATTTAGCATGCAAGAAATTAAATTGGGCAAAGTCCTTATTCTTGTAGGTGTAAAGTTATTTGCATATCATTGTCCCAAGACACAAGAAGAGAAAGAAGAAATGTCACGAGTTCTCTGCGTTAGTGTTGTTGGTAGTTTGATGTATGCAATGGTATGTACTAGACTAAACATTGCCCATGAAATGAGAATTTTAAGCAGATATGTCAAAACCAAGGAAAGAATAATGGACAGTTGTATAGACGGTCTTCAGGTATTTGTGTGGTAGCACAATTTATGCAATTTGTGCCAAGGAAGACCTAACTAGAGACGGTAATATATGTACAGAGATTGGTTGATACATACTAGGTTAGAGATCTTGATCGCATAAGATCTGCAAGTTCTCATATTTAACTTATTTGAAGGAGATATCAGTTAGATGAGTAAGAGAAAGGTTGCAATTGCACTCTCAACTATATAAGTTGAAAGCAAGGTGTCCACACTGCAAGTAAATAAGTTGTATAGTTGCATAGATTATGTTCAGGTATTGATTTCGTACAGGAAGTTGTAAGATTAGATTGTGACAATCAGAGTACAAACTTTCTAGTAATGAATCCTGCTTATAATCATGTTAAAATGAAGTATAATGATGTGTAGTGCTACTTTGTGACACGTATGGTTGAAGACAAGAAGGTGTTACTGGAAAATGTTGACACCATGAAGAATGTTATTGAATCATTGATGAAGTTTGTTTGTACTGATAAGTTCTCCTAGTGTAGAGAATCTATGGGCATTGATGCCTTGAGCCTATGACTCTATTAGTACGTGGCCCACTATTCTGCAAAGAAAACAAGTGGAAGAATGTTCGGTATGTGTTATTTTCTTTGCATGTGGGTTGTGTCACCTTACGATCCACCTCCATATAGTGCTCTGTCATATGCACCAAGTATTGGAACCAAAGATTATGCAAGTTCATCACACATTTGGATCTTCTAGAGACAATTAGTAGATAGACAACAATTGATTAGCAGGATAATCGAGTAGAGGCTCGACTGAGTGATTGATTAATTGGTCAACTAAATGGTCAATGAGGCCCTGGTCGAATCAACTAGAACAACCAACTAATCTATGGGCTGTTGTGAACTTTGTGGAAACTATTAGAACCAACGATCCTTGTTTGTGGACCAAATCCTCCTCACTTCAAGGGAGTTTGTTAAATCTAGAGACTATAAAAGAACAACCATATGGGTTGTGCTGATATGTTACAATTTGATATTGAAGAATGTATTGTAGTGTTCTGATCGTAATGCATTGTGCTTAAGCGTTTTAACGGTGTCTTTAGACACAACCTCTTTTCTTGGAATGCAGTTCCCTTATTTTAGATTTTCTTTTTTGTTCTATGGTTCAATATGAAGAGGTTCCCCAACATGGTTGCATTGCATTCAGATTATGACAATGGATAATAGTTAGGCCTGAATAGGGAAACTAATCTATGTTAAAAGCTTATAATCTTGTTGCTCATAACAAAATGAAGCATGTTGAACTTCATGTTCAATATTTGAGGCAGATGGTGCATGACAATGTTGTCTCACTTGTTTATTACATAACATATGATTAGATCGTTGATACGAAGCCTCTCCCATAAGATAAGTTTGTGAAACTTCGAGCTATGCTTGGGCTTTAGGAAGCTACAATTATGGGGGGTGTTCATAGAACATAATTTCACCTCATGAATCTCCAAAATGTTGTGTTGATGGAGAGGTGTTGGAACCTAAGTTATGCAGGTTCATCACACCTCTGGATATTTTGGAGACAGTCAATCAATAAGAAAGAAGTGGCCTAGCAAAGTAGTCGACTGGAGGCTCGACTAAGTTGTCAACTAATCGGTCAACTGAATGATTGATGAGGTCATGGTCGGCTCGACTAGAACATCCGACTAATCTATGGGATGTTGCGGACTTTGTGGAAACAGTTAAAACCAATGACCCCTATTTGTGGACTAGACATCCTCACTTCAAGGAAGTTTGTTAGAATTGGACTATAAAAGAACGACCCTAAAGGATGTGTTGATATGTGGCAATTTGATATTGAAGAATGCATTGTGATGTTGTAATCATAATCCGTTGTGCTTAAGTGTTGTAACTGTGTCTTTAGACACCATCTCTTTTCTTGTAAACAATTATCTTCTATTATTTTCTTTTCTATCTATAGTTCAATATGAAGAGATTCCACAACATCGAACACGCATGTGGTGTAGGCTCAATGGGGTTTGCAAGGTGGCAGAAGGGGAAAGGGGAGTGTCATCACCTCCCTGCTTTGTGAAGCGAGTTTTGGTGAGGGGCAATAGCCCCAAACCGCAGGGTATGAGGAAATGCCTCGAAAAATAATTGAGTTATATTTTTTTCTTTCAAATATGTCAGTAATCTTAGTTAAGAAATTGGGGTATCAATCTAATTTGGGTTCACGGATTAGGGTTGTGGATGTTGCGGAATACCTAAGTATGTATTGTGAATGGTTAAGAAAAAGACAATGAGAAAGATAGTGATGCGACTTTTTGCTAGTTTTTCCTGGTTAAGGATTTCCAGGATAAATCTCTGTGTACTGTGTGCCATTGTTTTATCTCTATTTGCTTAAGAATCTATATACATAGTTTCACCTCACAAGTTTAAAATTTACAAACATTAATGCATTAACATCTAAATCCAAGGATTTCTTTAGTAAGTGGCCAAAGTTTTATATTCAATTGTGTTATTTATGGATTCAAATTCAAGTCTACATAAATTAAAGTGTGTTTACTCTTTGGATATATCAATGTATCTTTCTTCCTAAAATAAATGAAGAATTTACAACTTGGCATTGGCTACAAATTAACTATCATTGGCTACAAATTAACTATCATGTCACCTTTCATGCTTTTTGTGGCATAATTTTCACTAAGAATTGAGCTGGTACAATCTCACCCCCTCAAAAATGCAATCTTATCTCTTTAAATAAATGCAATCTTATATGTTAAAAAAATGCAGTCTACATATTTTCCATGGCCTCTGAATCAACCCAAAACCAAAACATAAAAAATGCAATTGATACAACAAATCGACTTGTAGAATTTTAGTTTGTTAGATTCCAGTTAAGATAGCTGAAAATGGGATGTTCTAGTTTAGCGCATAAACAATAATTTTGAAACTCCGAAGCACATAAACAATTTATATCTTCCAAAGTATCAATGTCAATTACCAAATTGCCAAATATTCTACCATGGTCTCACTATTTCATTAGGCATTTCTTCAAAAACTTGAAAAACATTGAAAAGAAAAAATCAACAATACAATTAATGTTATATATGCCTAGATAAATATCAATATAAGACAATATATATAAAGCAAATTCAAATCAGAAAATATATGTATGTCTTGGTGTATTTCCCAAATCTCTCTGATGGACCTGTCCCACCACTCAAATAATTTGTGGTAGGTAAGTTGGTCACTGCCAACCAGGGTAAAGACAAAGCCCTAGCTCCCAAATCTATATGTATATGTATGTCTTGGTGTATTTCCCAAATCTCTCTTATGGACCTGTCCCACCACTCAAATCATTTGTGGTAGGTTAGTTGGTCACTGCCAACCAGGGTAAAGACAAACCCCTAGCTCCCGAATCTCTCTTATAGACCTGTCCCAGCAGTCAAATCAGTTTGTGGTAGGTAGGTTGGTCGCTGCCAACCATTAACATCCTAAATGATGTAACGCAGAACTTCAGCTGAAAAAGGTATGGAATCCTAATCCATGGTTATCGTCCTTTAACTTGTTATTTTATTCCATCATGTGTAAAATTTTCCATGGTTGTTGTGTCCAGATCCGTGCGTTTTCAGTCTTCATTGTCATTTTTTTTGTTATTCCTCCAGGCTACTATGATAATAGTGAACCCTGCCGAAGGCTTCTCGGGAACGTCACATATTTTTCTCACAATATTGGAGTAAACATATTTTAGGGCTTAAAAATAGGATCTGTAGGCACTAAAGTTTCATGAATTGAACTCTGTAATCATTCATCTGATTAATTAGTACAGAATTTGCTGTTTTTCAAGTTCTGAGTGTATGCATTCGCTAAAAAAAAAAATTCAAATTCGCGCTGTATGCGCGCTTTTTCTAAGTTCTCCATTATCTGTGCCTCCCTGGCAAGTGGGGCTTGAGAAGCGGAGTGCTTCTCGCATTATCATCCTTTTTTGCTTTTGTATGAATATTCTTTGTTTTCAAAATAAGGAGTCCATGTGATGCAATCTACTTTTTGTTATTTATATTTTTGCTGTGAATATTTGTTCCTTTCCAATGCATGTTCCTTTCATTTTCCAGGTTATAAAGTTTATTGCTCACATAAAAATCAAAAATCAAAATATTGTTTTTGTTGCACAGTTGCACTAATAGAATCTAACATGGGGTACATTAAATATTGTTTTTGTTGCACTAATAGAATCTAACATGGGGTACATTACAACCTTAGTGGAAGAGATAGAATCTAACATGGGGTACATTACAACCTTAGTGGAAGAGATGGGTCACATCAGTGGGCAATGGTAATAAACTAAAATGACATTATTGAGTATGGCTAATAAACTAAAATGAAAAAGCAAACTCTCACGGGCTGTTTCAGTGGTCCACACCCTTTGGCCTTCTATAACCTCACAACTCATATTTATGAGCTCTTCTCCAATAACAGTTTTTATGATGATCTCAATTGATCAAATCTATTCTGTTGTATCATTCCATGCATTTCCATCTATTCTGTTATATCACTCCATGCTTTCTTAGGTTTTGTAATGTGCTCAGATACCAAAATTAATCTGGCTTTTAGAAGACAACTAAAATTATTTTTCAGTGTTAGTGTATAAGCATTTAATACACACATACAACAAAGAATCACAGTAGCTTTTATTCAATAACACATGAAAAAGAAGAAAACAACGAAGCATTCTTATTATCTACTACTGAGTACAAAACTTATATGGCTTTTGTTCCCTTAGCCATGGGCCATGGCTTCTCAAAGGAACTGCCAGACATATAGAGCAAGAAAACTAAGTGCTCTCTCCCTTAGGCTTTAAGAAGTTCTATTTTCCTTTCCTTTGTTTGCTAACTCCTCTATCACTTCAGTAGTCTTCTTATGTTGAAATATTCACTTCCCAATGGATTTTAAATGAGTGAGTGTTAACAAATTGCTTTTAGTTTAACTGCTCGGGTCAAATGTTGTCATGGATTGATTAAATGCCAATATGCCCAAGTGGCCATTGATCTTCAACTTCCTGTCATGTCTGTGTCATAGGTCCGTAAAGAATAAGCAGGCTTTATATGAGTCTTTCAGGGCCTTACTTTATCCCCTGCAGCGACATGCCCTAAGAGATCGACCCATGCTACTTTATCCCTGAAGTGACAGATGTCCTAAGAGATTGACCACATTCGTTATTCCCAAAGCAATGTCCCAAGAGATTGATCCCATTGTAGCAAAAAAATAAAGTGTTTTTGGTAAACCCATACAAAACGAACTTGGAATCTGACCTAGGCTAGTTGTGGTAAACACAAAATTATTAAATAATAAACTGTCATAAAAATACAAAAATGTACTATATAGTCTAACCAAAGATGGAATTTGACAGGTAAGTTGCCTGTTACGAGGCCATTTAGCCATCAAATATGATCTACAATCCAGTATACCTGTCATCAAAATGCTTTGAAATGTATAAAATGTTCGACAATCTGGTTATAAGTGTTCCACCAAGTTTCTGGGATGTGGGAGCGTGGGAACGAGGAACGCACATTGGGAATGTGTAGAGACACCCCAAAATTTTGGGGTATTTTGGGAGAGGGGAATCGGGGTCTTCAAAATTATAAAAAATAGAAAAATAATAAAAATATGAACCCCAACATATAAACTCTTATGTTCCCGAAGAGTTTAGTGTAATGTAAATGTAATTGTTATAGCCAAGCATATCATATCAATGTTTGTTTCTTTTTATTTGTTTCTATTTCGATATATAATGACCATTTAGTGTGAAACGCTAAAATTTTAGATGAAACATTTTTGTTTTCAAGTAAAAAAAATTTAAAAATTCGAGCGGGGTGGTGGGCTTGTGAAAGCCCCCCATTTTCAGAAGGGGGCGTGTGGGAGCCCCCAATCCGGGAAACTCCTAGACTTGCGTTTCCCCAAGTTTCGCAGAAAGGGGGGAAACGTTTCCCATGGAGCTCCCAGCCCCTGGGGCGTGGGAAGCGCAGGGGGCGCGCCCCTGACCCTGGGATACACGTCCCTGTGGAACACTTGGGCCCGACTCAACTTATAACCATCAAATTTGATGGGTGACATTGTTTTGAAATTCCAACCCTGAGCCCCGCCCACTGAATATAAAATATTTGGCATTTGTCACAGTATGAATATTGAACTAGTTAGTGAATGGATTTTTGGAGAACCAGTGCCAGATTGGTGCCGGTTTGCACAAGGGAGAGCCACGGAGGATGTCTTTTAGACATCCCCATTTTCGAGAGGAAACAACGACTCATCCCCTGCCCACAGAGAGAACATAAACACTTAATAATAATAAGTCTAGAATTATGATTGAACCCTGAGCCTCACCAGCTCAAAAATCAGAGAAATGGATGATGCATTACTAATATCTAAACATTAGGCTATGTTGCAAATTCAACAAACCAGCTCCTTAATACTGATAGAAAAGGACTTCTTACAAAGCAATGACACAGTTGGAGACAACCTACGGTCACATCAAAACCAATAATTGTGGACCGATCATATGTAGGAAGAGGAGAAAACTCGGATGCAATGTTTCTCAGTACTAAAAAGCAAATTGTTTAATTAGCACATTTTCAAGTATAACTGCTAGTAAAGTTACTTGATGGCCAATTTAAACCTTAAATGGTGTGATGTCATTTGTAATCATCCTTCAGCATGCCTGAATTTTAAGAAGGTTTCACACCCATCCCACCATTAGGGTCCTGTTCATCCAACAAATATTCCCCAATGGATAAAGTTACTGTGCAGATACAGAGTAGTTTTATATTCACACATGGCAGGAAGTATGCAGACAATTGCCTGTTTCAATGAAGTATTTAAAATGTGCATTCTATCAGACCCATAGGGCATATTTCAGGCCCTTGGCTAAGGCATTCGCAGCCAAGGCCTGAATTACCAGAAATGCATGTGGCCATTGCCTTCAGTAAAGCATGGTCTACAAAGGAGGGAGAAGGAAGTATTAATGTGGAACAAGTTGCCAGAGAGAATTCAGTAAGATATTGCAATTCCTTTTGCACCCCAGTACTTTTCAAAAAATAAAATGCAACTGAACCATGAGAGCATGAAGTTATGTTTAAGCCCAGATCTTTGCCAGCTCAAAGTCAAAATTAAGGATATGTCAAGCACTCGAGAGCCAAAAACTAATTTACATTTAAGTTTTATGAATTGCATCACTCAAGAGTCTAAATATATCTTACTTGTTAAGTTTTATGACTAATAAGAACTGGGGAATAGAAAACTCTCTGACTTTGAAAGCTCAGTTCCAATCATGAATAGGGTTAGTAGACTATGCAATATGAGTTCACTTGTGGAAGAGTATGTATAAACAACCTCATAGGATTTTAAACCATCCATCTCTCAATTATTGAATTTTCTTTGATATGAAAAAACAGACTGTAGATCACGTTATTGTAGACAAGTTCACCGTGGATTGCATTAATTTACACTGTGGAAAGAAGTTGTGTTTGTTAGAATGTAATCCCTGCAATTTACATGGTTACTGAATGTTTGAGCATCAGTTGATCTTGAGTGGACAAATTCAGTTAAATATCAGTTCTTCCTCATGTCACAAAGCTTTACAGAAACATTGTTGCATAATAGTTGGGTAGTAAGACAAGACCCAAACAAGAAAAAATATAACTCAAGATAAACAAACTGCTATTGTTGACATCTTGCAATTAAGCTTTTGCCACAAACAGCTCTAGGAGAAACAAGGTATATCTTCTTTCACCATACAATTTCTTATCAACAACACACAAGCCCTGGTATACAATTGAAGCCTTCGTTACACACCACATAAAAGCATCATCAATCAGTGACTATATATTGACTCATAGGCACAAACAGTTGTACTACTAAATTACAATATCCAAGAGGAACATAATACTCACGTTAAAATTCAAAAAAACAAACCACTAAAGGAAGCACAACTAGCAAGCATTCTTGATAATGCGAGCATTTAGCATTCTTGATAATGCGAGCATTTAGACCAATTTCTAGGCCCTTGTTTTTCCATCTTAGAACAAACAGTAAATTTGTACATAATTTGAATCTAAAGGGTGTATAAATGCCCATTTAGAGGGTTTGTCCTGCGAAGAGCAAGTAAACCTATTTTCAAAGTGATTTATGGTTTGAAAGACTTTGACAATGGTTTTGTGCAAGCATGTATACATACCATGAAGAAAAAAATGTTTTGAAACATTAATTTACAGAATTGTAGCTTGCAACTGACCCCTTTATTGACTTAGGTGGACAAAACATAAGCTTCCCCAAACCATTATAATGTTATTTATATGGGTAGAATAGAACTTCTGCCTCTGTGATACCTGGAGAGGAAAAACTTGCCACCAGAGAACGATCTCTTCATGGTCATTGGCCCCTTCAAATTATGCAGAATTCCACTTTTGGAAGCATCACTCGCCGCTTTGGATTTGAGCTGACACTGACCCAACTGCTTGCTGAAACCCTCAAGGACTAACAACTCACAGCCAAGCCTTTTCCTCTGCGAAGATTCAGGGCAAATCCCATTTATATCTTCATCTTCAAAACCTGGTTGGGTAGCCAAAAGATCACTAATTGATATGCAAAACCTGCTTGATGTGCCCATAGAGACTGACCTTCTAATTGGCTGCAAATCTCCTCCAAAACCAACCATCCTGTCATCTCTTCGGTGCTTGCTTGCCAAATCACTCAGGGCGCGGACATCTGATGGCATCACTAACTCAATCATATGTGTTTCCTGTTCAATCTTTTCAGCATCCTCCTTCCTTTCCATAATAGCATTCGGATCGATCTGATTTGCTCGGCTTGAATTGCCCATTGAACTAGGCAAGGGTTGCTCCCTCAAATTCGGTTCATGATTATCACTTGGGGTTTGAGACACAGCAGCAGTGTCTGAACCTTCATCATGAATTGTGATTGCAGCTTCTACAGGCAGAGATGCAGCAGAACTCACTATATTTGCTCGGCACATAGGGCAATTGGAGTGACTATGCAACCAAGTATCAATGCAAGGCACATGAAAAGCATGATTGCATTTGGGCAGAAGCCTGACGCTTTCTTCTTCATGAAACTCACTGAGACAAACCGAGCAATCGGTGCATTCTATCAAGCCATCTCCTCTCTTATACTTATAAACAGGGATAGATCTGATAGTAGACTCTTCAAGCCCAACTGTGACCAGAGGCCAGGAGTCATTTGAAGGGGTCAGGTTATGATCCTCATCCTCAAAAGAATCATCATAACCACCCCCTCTCATCCGGCTTCTGAATGACTCCCAACTAGTGCAGTACTTAGCAAGTATAGCATAATAGAATACAAGCAGAAAAGCGCTGGCTAGTATGCCAATAATAGCGATAACCAGAGGGGAGAAAGTTGGGTCTGATTCATGGCTCGTGAGCTCAAAGGGGGGGGGGGGGGAGAATGGGAAACAGTACCCTGGACAACAGGGTGAACAGTACAATGGACAACAGCTGTATGTTATATTGGATACGAAGGGAATTGATGGGTCTGGTGAAGCCATGAAACCTATTGTCATTCCTAATATTATCAATGCTTATTCATGCATAACAGTAAATGATTTCCAAGGTCTCTAATACTTCTGTGCTGAAACTGTGTATATGGGCTTCTATGCGTCTCTTATTCTATCATTCCATGAATGAGTTAAAGCAAGGATTAGTGAACAAACTGTGTACAGTCACCTATAAATCCTCGTCCTCCTCGCACACCATCTGGATATTGCTGGAAGGCTCACCTGAGAAAACCCACAATGAAAAACAACAATTCGTTCATGGTTTCTGAAGGAAATCAGCAATCCAGGGGCCTCAATGTCCACTATTATCAGTCTTTTCTCCCCCTTTCTACCTTTGCTTTGACAAGTATTTCACCAGAGATCACGACCAACTTTACTCTTTTGGTCAAACATGTCGTTTTCTTACTGTGCGTGAAGCGAAGCCAAAGATTGTATGAATCTGACCAACCCCCTGCTATACGTATTTGACAAGCGGTTTGCTTAGCTTGTTTACTAATCTTGCTTAGATGTCATATATGGAAATATAACTTCTCTCAAAATATAACTTCTCTCAAAATTATGTGAGATCCCCTCAATTTACACCCTTTAAATGACTCGACATCGACATTTTCTTTGTAATTGTCCACCGTACTCAAGATTAATGTCTTCTCATGAATGTTACAGGCTGATATCGTTCTGGAAATTTGTGCCCTCGATTTGACCAGGCGACATAGACGAAAAATATCATACATGAGAGTTGGTAGCTTTTGCTTGGACCTTAATGATCCAAAGAAAGTTCTATTAGCTATGAGATGAGTATACGCGTCGTATGAAATGTTTGGTAGGTTTTGCTTAGACATTAATGATCCAGATAAAAATTCAATACGAGTTGAGTATACGAATGGTATGGATTCAAAAGCAAAAATAAGAGTGTTTACATTTTATGGATTATGTTGGTTTGATTTGAACTCGTGATTTGTATGATGAATTTGTGATTTGTATTTATAATTGTGACTTCATAACAATTGAATTGTGAATAAACCAATCACATTGGGACGTTTTTATAAATTTTGTTATTTTAAAGTTTTATATAAAATAAATATTTCACCCATTTTTGAAAGGAGTTAGCTTTCTACCCGACTATTTGCACCAATCGGACGACTTAGCTCGCGCAAGCTTTCACATCACGCATTGCTGGTCGTCCAATTGGTGCAAATGGTCAAGTGGAAAGCTAACTCCTTTTCGAAGTATCACTTTATCTCCAGTTTCAATAAAATTAAAAAAAACTTAAAAACTTAAAACGATTAAGCAACTCCCAAATTATATGGATTGTTGTTGGGTTTATAAAAAACAGAGATGGACACTTCTAACGCGGAATTTTGATGTGAATGGCCAGCCTGACATCCATTGGTCTGTATAATCCTGTCATGTCAAGGTTTCGGTCTTCGTATAATTCGTTTTTATGACGGTTGGCCTCTGGTTTTTGACGTTTTAAAATTTTCACTATCAAGGTCTTTTTTTTCATAATCGTTTTTTAAAATTTTCACTTTCAAGACTTTTTTTCATAATCATGATTTAGTAGGTAAGGAATGTTGTCATTTTTTGAGTGTATTTATTAAATTGTGTGATTATTTTTTTAAGTTATTAATTCAATATTGTTGAGGGTTACATTTTTAATAAAGGATGGTTCGATAGCAATGGAAATGAAATATCGGAAGAGAATCTTCTTCAAAACGATAGTAATGGAAATGAAATATCGAGGTTGAGCGAAGCGAACGGAATAGAACCAACCGGGTCTGCCTTTTTGTCTGACCTTCAAGTCATGTCTAAGGACAAAAACTGTTTAATCGTCGATATTACTAAGAAGGTCTTGCACCTCGGAGTAAATGTGGCAAAACATGTATAGAAAGGTGCATGAGGTGCTCAGTAACTATGTTCACACTCTTTACAGAAACATGGCCTGGAGAAGGAATGGTCATAGCTGATCTTAATGACAACTTTGTAATGGCTAAACTGCGTGAAGAAGATGTGAGCAAGACAACTTTGTCATCATTTGTTAGAGGGCAATTTTATAGGAAAATATGTATTCATTATAAAGGGTTCAACTAGAGCGACATGTCACTTACAAGAATTAAAATTGGGTGGAGAGGAAACAATCATTCCTCCCAACCAACCTAGCTACATCCAATGGACGTTGTTACGGGTTACATGAGAAAAAGTAGATTGTCATTTTCTGTGTTTATTAAGATATGACCAAAATTATATCATCCACCCAATCATTATATAGTCAAAGTCTGTCATTTTTTGAGTTTATGAAGGTATGACCAAAATTACATAATCCACTTAATCAATATATAGTCAAAGTTGGCTCCCAAAGAGCAAGTGTCACAAAAACAAGATTTGAACCCACAAACATTTATCTCAACCACTCTAATACTTATGTCATTTTATGTCATTTTTTGAGTTTATTTTTATTGATTTATTGAATCATAAATATAAGGATAACATATTGTTATTAAAAATTTCTTTAATTAAATAAAGATTTTAAGTGAAATAAATTTATGAGAAATTAGTTGTTGTGGCTTTAAGTATTAATATTTATGGGATTAATTTTTGAAAAAGAAATTCATAATTGTATAAAATTATGAAAGTATTTTATATATTTAAATAAAAAGTGGAGAGTTTTAAACAGTAATGGTTCAAAGATTATAAAAAATGGTAATGGTGATTTATAATCTTTAGGTAGGGTATGCTTTTTTTTCAAACACAAACCAATGTTTTTTTTTCAAAGTTTTTCAAACACAAATCAATGTGATCTTATGTTTTTTTAGGATTTTAAAATATAAATGTGTATATTTTTATATTTTTTATAATTATATTTTTTTTAAATTAATTTTTTTTAAATTAAAATATTATTAAAAAAAGTAATTTTTACTATATAAATATAAATATTAAAATGATAATCCAAAAAATAGTACTTAATTATGACTAATTATTACTTTAAATTTAATTTTATTTATAAAATTGGTGAAAAGTAACCCCACATTTCAAGTTTTAATACTATATGTTCATTATAAGTTTGACAATTTGGAGTCAAATTCTCCCTGTTTAGTCTCATTCAACTAATCATTATTATTAATATAAAGTATTACAACATTAAAGGTATTTTGGGATGGGTAAAAGTGAGGTTAAGGCTAAAACTCAAGTTACAAATTGTATTTCCAAAATAATTTTTGTTCTTATGTACAGAGTTTTTAATATTTTTTATAAATTAAATAATAGTAAATTAATAAATAAATAAAATTTTAAAAAGTATGAAAAAAAATTAATAAAAATTTTGTTGAAAAATAGTCTTATTTTAATTGATATGAATTTTGATTATAAAATTTTGATTCATTTTAAAATAATTAATATTATTAAATTTTCGAAAAATAAATAAATTATAATAATAATTTTTTATTTGAAATCTAACTTATTAAAAAAATAAAATTTTCTAATTCGTTCAATGAGTAGAATTTTTAGAAATTTTGATTCATTTTAAAATAATTAATATTATTTAAATTTTAAAAAATAACAAAATTTTATTAATTTTATTTATATAAAATTTAATTTATCATAAAATTTGAATTTTCTTCTTCATTAAATCACTAATAATAATTATTATATAAATATCTCTACATACATCATAAAACAAAACCAAACAATTTTCTTACATACATCATAAAACAAAACCAAATCAAAACCAAACACTTTTCTAACCATACCATGTTTTTCCACATAACAATGATACATTTCACCTTCGAAAACACAACTATACACCACAAAGATCAATCCTTACCCAAAAGAGTAGGGAGCATAAATATAATTCCAAAAAAAATTATGACTCACATGAAATATTGTTTAAATTTCAAAATGCTCTATCATAAAGTGAATGGCATTGGGTTAAATTGATAAGGGGCTTATTTGGCATTGGGGTCGATTTGATAAGGTTTTTATTTTACTTTTAATCCATTGCTATAAATATAAAATGAACAACATATGTGGGAGGGATTTTTTTTTAATCTTGGTTGGAAATCAAATCATCATGTTTTTCTAGGGGTGGGAAAGTTACTAATAATTAAGTGGAAATATATGTTTTATTTTTGGGTGAATATATTGTTTTTTAAGACTTAAAGAGACTTTTTGTTGATAATCTCTTAAGTTAGGAAAGATATTATGCTGGAGGATAGAAATGTTGGTCGACTACAATCTCGCATTGTTGGCCTAGTGTGACAAATTAAGGACATCAAGTGGTGCACATACGCAGAAGCAATAATCACGAATCGAATGTATTAGCAAATCATGCCACGATACTTGGTAAGGGGCAACTAAAAGAAAATGGAGGTCGCCCTTAATTTCAAATTCGTGGCATTAGATCAACTTAGGTACATGCATCCCATTTGGCAGTGATCCAATCACTTAGGCATGGGAACTAAAGAAGCCTAATCTCCAAGCATGGGAGAAAGCTCGTGAAGATGTATGATGATCAAGGTGGTAAAGTGGCTCATGCATATGACAATTCGACATGTTTCAAGGCAACAATTTGATATTTTTCTTGGTTCTTTGAATTGGTTGGGGGTCAGTGAGGGCCTATTTTGGGAAAATGTGAGTTTGACAACTGGGCTTGCTTGGATTTGTAAGCGACGGAATAATCTGGGGGTGGAAAACTCTGTTTAATATTTTGTTTGGTTTGGGGGCTTTGTGAGTTTGAGGTACTCTCTTGAGGTTCCTGGAAAGAGTTTGCTTCGAGCAGATAAAAGTGAGAGCATTGGGTCTGTTGAGTTATCTATGGTGAAGTCTGCACGGTGGGAGGCAGACCTCGTACTATTTCATGTTTGGTCTGTGTATAGTCCAATCGTGGTTTTTTTGTGGTTGGTCTCTTCGCGTGGAATTCCCATGTTCTTTTAGAACAAGGACGAGTTTTAGCGCAACTGGTACTATGGGCGATAGTGTCAGGTCGCAACGTGAATCCTGAGGAAGATGTTGTAGTTGAGATTACCGAGCTAGTTGTAAAGTTTTAGGATATGAAGGTTGATATCAAGGATCTCTAGTCAACCCAACAACATTCCAATTCACAGATGGAGGGTGTTCTCTCGGCCATCCACAAGGTAACTGGCCATGTCTCCATCCTTGACCATAGCTTTGATGATTTTGAGCGAGAAGCTCGAGTGGCAAGCACCCAATTGGAAAAATTGTTACAGTTGAAGCATATTAGGTCTTGTTGGATGGAAGTTAGTCCCAAGTGACCAAGAATGTTGCCTCAAGAACAATTGATGAAGCTTCGATTTCCAAATTGAATGATGGCATAATTAAAATTTCAAGCTCTTCTACTCCACAGGATGAATTTAGCAATGTCTAGGGTCTTTAGTCTGATAGATTATTTGATTTTGTGTTTTGTTATTAGGCCAACATGTAAGGGTTTGAAATGACCATTTTGTTATATGCAAAGCAATCTCGAGGTTGCATATAGATGATAGCTGAATGAAAACAATATTATGGGTTACAGATTTAGACTATTTTGGGAATTTTTTTATCTTTTTGGTTTTCCTTTTAATATAAAAATTACATGATTTTGTTAAGTATATATATAAAATGACCTACTTTATATTACAAAAGGAATTATAATATTTTATATTATATTAGAATATTTTATATTATTTAATAAAATTTATTATAATTTTATATTTAAAAATGTCATTATAATATTTCATATGAATTATTATATATATTATATTGATAAATGAGTATAACAAAATATCACTTTCTTTGTTGTATTTTTTTAAGAAAATTTTAAAAAGATTTTTTTTGCATTTTATGGATGGTACTTAATGTAAATCTATCATCCTTATTGTCGTTTTGACTTAGCCTTGATTGTCATTCTAACCCAATAAGGACATAGTAAGGACATTAAAGGAGGGATGCGACAAAGATACTACAAAAATCTTAAAGTAATTAAGTACTCAAACAAGTTCATTGGACTAAAACCCTTTTAATTCTTTGCCTTATTTTACTTGATTTTTTTCTCCAAAGTAGTAAAAAACCTACAATATTTAGGAATATCAACCTAGTCTTTGTTGATACAATCTCAAAACCCCAATGAGCAATAATATTATCATGTATATACAAAACTTGACCGCTTGAAGTAAGCCACACATGGTTTGTAAGGGACAAACTTCCACTCATACCTTGTCTCTGGGTCTTGGGCCATTAACCTATTTCCTTACATATAAGGAAGAGAAGGAAGAGAAGTTCTTAGCTGATCATAAACAATGCTAGGTCATACTCCAAAACCAAAAAAAAAAATTCTAGCAAACTAATAATATCTACTAAAAAATACTACAACCCCATTATAATTTAACTTTATAACTAAACAATATTTATAAATAAAACATTCAATTTAAAATTATACTAATTTTTAATCTCTTAATATTAAAATAAATTAATATGGACATTATGAAATAATAAATTAAAAAATATTATGTACACGATTTCATAAAACTATATATTATTTGAAAGCATATAACATATTGTTAACTCATTTGAAAGCATATAATCTATTGTTTGAACTCAAAACTTTCTATTTAAAATTTATTATCTCAATTACTCATTATCAATTGTTTTAACCTTTGTAGACTATCACAAAATAACTGGCTAACACAAATACACCTATTGTTAACTCATTTGAGAGCATATAATCCATTGTTTTGAACTCAAAACTTTCTATTTAAAACTTATTATCTCAATTACTCATTATCAATTGTTTTAACCTTTGTAGACTGTCACAAAATAACTCACTAACACACATACATATATTTAATTATATTACTCAATAAATTTAAACTTGTTTTTATTATTTATTCATATTTTCCTAAAGATCGAAATTTTATAATGTTAGTCCATAGTGCTCACACCACAACTCTATTCACATAAAAGTCAATAGTTAAATAAATGATTTTTTATTACTTTTAAATTACTTATTTGAAAAATACTAATTTGAAAGAATTTATTTTCCTACTATCAAAAATTGCTTTTAAAAGTTTAAAATATTACTTTTAAAAATCATGATGTGAGAATCATTTTTTTCCAATTTATAATAATGAAATGGGCAATTTCAAAGAGAAAAGTCGATTCTCTTTAAAAAAGAAAAATAAACCATGACACGATAGGGAAGTAGGATTTTTGCCTTTTCGAGGGAAGTGCTTTGACATAATTTTATTAAATGCAAATACATGTGAAAATTTATTTATTTAATCTTTTAATATATGAACGAAAATAATGAATTTCAACTTCTAGTATAAATAATCACTTTAAAATGGGAAATTAAATTTGGCATCTTTTCATTCAAGAATAAAAGTTTTAAGAACTGATCATGAGGTAATCTCGATTAGGTAAGTTGAATTTTTCATAGAAAATATAATGTTGCAACTAATGATCTTGGCAGGTATAGAGTTAGAGTGAAAGATAGGTATTCCATTAGAGTAAGGTTTTTAGAAAATTGTATGGTTAATATGAGTGATATGAGTGTTATATATATATATAAAATTAAGTAAATACATAAATAAAATAGATAATATTTAAAAGATGAGGGTGCATTAATATTTAATATGGCGAGACTTGGTTTTTTCTTTTTTTCTTTTTTATGTTAATGATATTGGTGTTTTTAAGAAAATTATTGCCCATCTTTGCAAGCAACTCAAACAAACATTTTACTGATATGGTCATGCGTTAGTATATTGCTAATTAGTTCTCAAGGTTGTAGGGTTGCAGGTTCCATTGCACCGATTAATATGGCTTACAGTTCTTTCCAAGGAGGTTATCATGAGCCCTATCAATTGTATTATATATTTCCCCTTTGTTGGGGCCTTTACAAGAAGTATGCTTTTAACCATATCCTCACCCTTTGTTTCCACCATAAGATCACCCTAAGTTTAGCCCTCATTATGGTCCTTATCTGTTTTGCTACTGGTGGATATACTTTCTTTTTTCTCGGAGGCTAGATCTTTTGGCATTTAGTGCCATTTATTAATTGTTTTTGTCAGTACCAGTAGGTCACACAAACCTACTGGTTGTACTCGGTCAAGACCTTCAGTGCCCATCTTTTGAGATGACTCGTCCTTTGAGGTTGGTCCTTCATGTTTGATCTCTAGTGACCCTCCTCATACCTCCTCCCATCTTGCTCTTTCATCGCCCAGGATTCACGACCCCCCATCTTGGCAAACCCCTGCAAAGGTTTCTGCTATAGATTTCAATGATTCTCCCTGCACAGTGGAAGAGGGAAGAGCTACCATTTCATGGTTATCAAAGAAATGTGTATGGTGAAAAATAAATCCTAGAGCATTGGCACTCGAGGACAACATAGATATGTCTAAAGCGGTTTCTTTATCAGAAAGGGCTCTTGTCGATGGTTTTCATTTAAGGCCATAAGTCTCTCACATTTTCGAAAATGGTTTTTGAGAACTGGACCTCTCCCTTAGGGTTCCCACCTAAAATCATCCAACTGGCTCACAAATGGTTTGGTGTCACTTTTAACACTAAGAATGAAGTCAACACTTTGAAGGAAGGTGTATGGTTATGGGGTTATACTGCCTTTCGTATGTAATTGTTGTTGCCATTTTTCAATGTCAAGAAAGAGAAATATCATAAGAGAAGGATTTGGGCCAAGCTTCCTAGCCTTCCTCCAGCCTTTTGGAACTAGGTCATCTTCAAATGTATTGGACAAGGCCTTGGTGACTGTGTCTTTGCATACTTCAGTTTCCAAGAGTCTAGGTTGATGACAATAAGTAGGATCCTTGCAGATGTGGGTCTAAGAGAAAGATTAAACTATACCTCTTTGTGAGCCATTAAGCTTTCACGCGAATTATAGATTACAGTGGAATACCCTTTACTTGTAATAGGTGTCATGTTCATGGTCACCTAGATCGAGAATGCCCTCTCTCTTTCCTCTGACATGGTCCATTGAAGGACTGGGGTGTGGTAGGTATGTACAAAGAATTTTTCTACTAAACCATTGGCCCTGTATACCACATTGGTTTTGGGGAGATCATCCACTTTCCAGAGGTGGAGGGTAGTACAAATTTTCTAGACCATTAGGGTTTCGGGCAGAAAACGTCTAACATAGCAAAGGATCCTTCTCCTTCTTCAGACCGGTTCCTACAACTGAATCCTTTCGGACATGTTATTCATCAACCTTCTTCAATTTTGACAGAGATTCTTGAAAATCTTTCTTGAGATAACGACTCCCTTGGTATGAATTTTTCATTTGGCCCTATCCCTGTTGATGATTATTCTACTATTCAAGGATTATGTGGGCATCGATTATCTTCTCCATCTTGGACTCTACTACAATCATATGTTTTTTATGCAACACATACCTCTTGTTTAGTATCCTCCCACGAAGATATGGCCCGCTTCAAACCCACAATTTCTCTTTTGCCTATTTCTGCAATCTCAGACCTAGGGGTTTTTACCCTTCCTTACCCTAAGGGGACCGGTCACCCACTCTCTGAATCCTTTTCACCTATCATCACTCCTTCCAACCTCACCATCCCTTTCTCTAAACTTACCCCCCCCTTTTAATATATGAACGAAAATAATGAATTTCAACTTCTAGTATAAATAATCACTTTAAAATGGGAAATTAAATTTGGCATCTTTTCATTCAAGAATAAAAGTTTTAGGAACTAATCATGAGGTAATCTCGATTAGTTTAGTTGAATTTTTCATAGAAAATATAATGTTGCAACTAATGATCTTGGCACGTATAGAGTTATAGTGAAAGATAGGTATTCCATTAGAGTAAGGTTTTTAGAAAATTGTATGGTTAATATGAGTGATATGAGTGTTATATATAAAAAAATTTAAGTAAATACATAAATAAAATAGATAATATTTAAAAGATGAGGGTGCATTAATATTTAATATGGCGAGACTTGGTTTTTTCTTTTTTTCTTTTTTATGTTAATGATATTGGTGTTTTTAAGAAAATTATTGCCCATCTTTGCAAGCAACTCAAACAAACATTTTACTGATATGGTCATGCGTTAGTATATTGCTAATTAGTTTGCAAGGTTGTAGGGTTGCAGGTTCCATTGCACCGATTAATATGGCTTACAGTTCTTTCCAAGGTTGTAGGGCTGCAGGGTCCATTGCTTAGTTCGCAAGGTTGTAGGGCTGCAGGTTCCATTGCTTAGTTCGCAAGGTTGTAGGGATGCAGGTTCCATTTCACCGATTATCCCTGAGCCCTATCAATTGTATTATATATTTCCCCTTTGTTGGGGCCTTTACAAGAACTATGTTTCTAACCATATCCTCACCCTTTGTTTCCACCATAAGATCACCCTAAGTTTAGCCCTTGTTATGGTCCTTATCTATTTTGCTACTAGTGGATATACTTTCTTTTTTCTCGGAGGCTATATCTTTTGGCATTTAGTGCCATTTATTAATTGTTTTTGTCAGTACCAGTAGGTCACACAAACCTACTAGTTGTACTCGGTCAAGACCTTCAGTGCCCATCTTTTGAGATGACTCGTCCTTTGAGGTTGGTCCTTCATGTTTGATCTCTAGTGACCCTCCTCATACGTCCTCCCATCTCGCTCTTTCATCGCCCAGGATTCACGACCCCCCATCTTGGCAAACCCCTGCAAAGGTTTCTGCTATAGATTTCAATGATTCTCCCTGCACAATGGAAGAGGGAAGAGCTACCATTTCATGGTTATCAAAGAAATGTGTATGGCGAAAAATAAATCCTAGAGCATTGGCACTCGAGGACAACATAGATATGTCTAAAGAGGTTTCTTTATCAGAAAGGGCTCTTGTCGATGGTTTTCATTTAAGGCCATGAGTCTCTCACATTTTCGAAAATGGTTTTTGAGAACTGGACCTCTCCCTTAGGGTTCCCACCTAAAATCATCCAACTGGCTCGCAAATGGTTTGGTGTCACTTTTAACACTAAGGATGAAGTCAACACTTTGAAGGAAGGTGTATGGTTATGGGGTTATACTGCCTTTCGTATGTAATTGTTGTTGCCATTTTTCAATGTCAGGAAAGAGAAATATCATAAGAGAAGGATTTGGGCCAAGCTTCCTAGCCTTCCTCCAGCCTTTTGGAACTAGGTCATCTTCAAATGTATTGGACAAGGCCTTGGTGACTGTGTCTTTGCATACTTCAGTTTCCAAGAGTCTAGGTTGATGACATTAAGTAGGATCCTTGCAGATGTGGGTCTAAGAGAAAGCTTAAACTATACCTCTTTGTGAGCCATTAAGCTTTCACGCGAATTATAGATTACAGTGGAATACCCTTTACTTGTAATAGGTGTCATGTTCATGGTCACCTAGATCAAGAATGCCCTCTCTCTTTCCTCTGACATGGTCCATTGAAGGACTGGGGTGTGGTAGGTATGTACAAAGAAGTTTTCTAATAAACCATTGGCCCTGTATACCACATTGGTTTTGGGGAGATCATCCACTTTCCAGAGGTGGAGGGTAGTACAAATTTTCTAGACCATTAGGGTTTTGGGCAGAAAACGTCTAACATAGCAAAGGATCCTTCTCCTTCTTCAGACCAGTTCCTACAACTAAATCCTTTCGGACATGTTATTCATCAACCTTCTTCAATTTTGACAGAGATTCTTGAAAATCTTTCTTGAGATAACGACTCCCTTGGTATGAATTTTTCATTTGGCCTTATCCCTGTTGATGATTATTCTACTATTCAAGGATTATGTGGGCATCGATTATCTTCTCCATCTTGGAATCTACTACAATCATATGTTTTTTATGCAACACATACCTCTTGTTTAGTATCCTCCCACGAAGATATGGCCCGCTTCAAACCCACAATTTCTCTTTCGCCTATTTCTGCGATCTCAGACCTAGGGGTTTTTACCCTTCCTTACCCTAAGGGGACCTGTCACCCACTTTTTGAAACCTTTTCACCTATCGTCACTCCTTCCAACCTCACCATCCCTTTCTCTAAACTTACCACCCCGGCCCCTCCCCACCCTTTTCTAGATTTAGCCCCCTCTCTTTCCTAGGTAGGACTATGCATGATTTATGCTTTCGTTGAAGCCTCCCTTATATATCCAACATCCTAACAACACTACTTTGGCTCCCATGGGTTCTGGAAAGAGGATGAATCTATTAATCCTGCGACTCACTCTGAATTGTCTTCGGTTTTCTCCTATAGGGATGGAACAAGACTAGTATCCCTCCTCCTTTTCAAAACCCTATATACAACCTCCACTCCTATACACAATTTGCCTCATATTGGTTTGGAATCTACAAGAGAGGAATTGTTTACCCGATTAAGACCTTTCCTAGACTTAGAGGGTGTAGATCATCCCTAGCATTGGCTCATGATAAGACAATTCATGACATCGTCTCGGGAAAGTAGAAAAGTATCCCAAGGACTCTTAGAGCAAGAAATCCCCAGTGAAGGTGTTCTTAATGTTGGTTATGTCCTATAATTGTCGTGGGATACAACTTCTTGAAAAACACTTAGCAAGATTCTCTTTTTACAAGAAATTATTCATTGTGGTGATGTCATTGTTGATGATCTACGTGTCCTATTTCTAGGATGGGACTATATTTTTTAAGATGTGATTAGAAGGTCGGGAGGGCTTGCTACCAAATGGCATAAAAGGGACTTTCTATGTACTAATTCCTTGTCAATGCCATATATTATGGGAGTAACCTTATTCTCAAGGGATAATTAGCATGCTCTCTCCCTTATAAATATCTATGGTCCATACATTCATTGTTTTGAGTTCTGAGAAAATATTTGCAATCATTGTTCTATTGCTTAAGACAAGCTTATTCTTGGGGGAGACTTAAACTTACCCTTGGAGGCGATGAAATATGGGGTGTAAATTCCCATAGAGACCCTTTGAATGATTTTTTTCTTACAAGACTAGAGGAAAATTCTCTATTTGATATCATGCTTGTTTCTCTCGGTCCCACATGGAGAAATTTGTGTGTAGGACATGAATCCATTTCTAAAAGGATAGATCAGTTTTTAGTTTCCAAAGGCTTTATACAAAATGCATCTAGCATGAAATAGTGGTTTTTAGCAAAAGGAGACTTTGATCACTACCCATTGTTTTTAGAAGTTTGTGTGGGGATGCACAAACCTCCTAGCCCTTACATGTTATGTGCTCAATGTTTGGAGGATCCTGAATACATCCAATTGGTTAGAAGGATATGGATACCCTTTGATAATTCTAAAAGAGAATATCAAGCAATCCAATTTCTCATCAATCTTAAGAGAATACGAGTTGAAACTATGAAATGTACTAGTGCAAATAGAGAGGAAAGGAATGTGGAATTGGTCTATGTGGAGAACGCCCTTTAGGAACTTTATTTGACTTCTACCACAGGTTTTAATACGCTATACTCTGTCACAAAACTTATTTTGTGGAGCTGGAAAAAAAGAAACATAAGATCTTAGATGACAATGAGGAAACGTGGAGACTTAACATACGCGCTATATGGATGCAAAAAGGTGATGAAAATACAAAAAATTTCCATCACCATTTTAATCACAGGAAGAATGTGAATTGTATTTGGCAGCTGGAGAATGACAAAGGTGTGAAATATTTTGGGTTTAAAAATATGGCTTCAGTTAGTTTTCAACATTTCAGTGGTCTTTTTAAGGAGGATAATATTGCATCCATAGCAAAGATTATGGAAATCATCGCTTTCTACCCATCCTATGTAAACAAGTAGAAAAATCAAGAATTGATGGAGGAAGTGAATCTGGATGAACTTAGGGGGGTTTTCAAGTCACTCCAAAAAGATAAAAGCCCCACCCCGAATGTAACACCCCTGGCATGAACCCCTAGTTTGACTGGGTCCAAATGTAAATATTGACAATGAATTCCCAAGAGGTTGAACCACTTTGTATTTTGTTATTATTTATATAAAAAATCACAACTAACTATGAGGAGGCAAAACACTAAAACGATCTGGGACCCATGTATTCACTAGAGGTTAAAAGAGGGTTTAGAAATGTCCTAGTTGGGAAGACGTTATGTCTTGGTGAGGGATTTTCATGGAATTTGTCACGATGGAGGAGAGAAACAGACGTGGGTACAGGAAAACAGAATAGCTTAACCATTACACGGTGAAGAAGGGGATCTGAGTGAAACTGGTAATTGTATTAGTCCATCTAAATCGAAAAACTATACTCTGAACCGTTCTGGGAATTTCTGCCGAGGAAAGAAGGACAGTGAAATTCCTGAACCTACAAACTTGAATAAGATTCCTTTCCTATTGAATGATAACCATGTTTTCCTTGGGCTATTCCAATGAAATGGAAAATGGTGTATGAAACTAATTTAGTGGATTTATGAGCACTTGAGCAGTGGCGTGTCTTGATGTTGTGCTGGCATAAGGGAGTTAAGAAGGTGGAATGCACTGTTTGGCATGGAATTGGTTGTAAACCAATGATCATGGTTGCCAAGTGATAAGCCAATGAAAGAGATTATGGGGTTGGTGAGATATTTGATTAGTGAATGCTTGGGTCTCAGCTCGGGGGTGGTGTTTTGCTGAGAGATAAATGAACAAAAATTCCTATGGTTGGGGGGAGCGTGCCTCACACATAGTCAATTTCTGGATTCGATTATTACCATATAATTACAATTGTTGAAGAATTCAATGTTATTCTTCAATGTTAAATTGTGTTTGGATTCAAGATTATTGTTCTTATGTTTATTCCTACATGTATGAATTTTGCTTGAAGGCATTGCAATATGTTTGGTGATTTCCTAAGTGCTCACAGAGTTATAGTTGCAGAGAATTAAACTGTTACGGATGAAAAGTCAAAGTGTGTAATCATGTGATTCCCAAATTGATAGTTGTTCAATTAGACAAGTTGAATGTTGATAGTAACTTTTCCTAGTGTGAAAGCTACTAAGTCATTTGTCAAGCAGTTGCTCTATTTGGGAGATGATAAGTTGTTATTGACAATGATACTTGATTAATGGTTGCAACATGCCATTACTTATCAATATCAATAATTGGTAAAGGGGAAGAATGCCTATGTTTTTCTAAATGCTTTCGTAGCTTATGTGAATTGTGGCTTCATGGTCACCTATTTAACATGTTCATGGTATTTAAATCCATGTTGAGAATTAGAATAAGACCATTTTTTGGGTGCTCATTTGCATGCTAAATTGTATGAAAAGGGAAACAAGTTGAGTAACTCTATATTTAATGAGTCTAGTTCTTGTTTTCCTTCAATGTTAACTTCTTCCAAGTGAATGTGGTTATTTTGATTGCATATTATGAATGGTTGACTTAGGAAGTTGAACCTTGTCACTCATGTGGGCTCCAAGACTATTGTGTTAATGCATTTGAATACACTCGGATTCAACCCTTATAGAAAGGTGAATCTTGTTAGGAAGGAATTGTTACAATTTCCCAGTTATTACCAACATCGAAATGACTAATTGTAACTTGTGAATGTGTTTATTTGATTTAAATATCTATACCGAGTTAAGTTAGAAATAGTTGTTAAGTTCATATGTAACACCCCAGTTTTGACCCCGTTGCATTAATGTATATGATGTAATTAATCGTGGTGTGGAGCTAAAGGCAAAAATCCCACCATCGATTTATCGTTTTATGTTCCAGCAATTAAAATCATTGCCAAAGGTATATTTCATGCTAGCCGACACATTATAATTTTTGGCATCATGTAAATATGCATTTTAATTAAAAACCCCAACCAGCTATGTCTATGCAACAAGTAACGAGATGGGGGCATGATTTTCCTAAGGAATAGGGAGGGAAAATATTTAAACCTTTGGGCCAATGGGGATAAGCCAAATGTCAAAGGGAGAACCCATCAATCAGTCAACTACCCATTTTGTCTTTTTCCCCAATCATTGAATTCTGTTAGAATGTGGTTGAGTTAGTTATTGCATGGGGATGGGAAGAATATGGGCAGCAATTTCGAATTTGGGGAAAATCAGTTTTGACTTTTGGGGCAAGCAAACACCCAAAAATGTGTGCCATTTTCCCATACACCGACGTTCTTCATTTGCTCATGCAGGGAAGCTTAGGAGCTATTTTTACCTCCACGATTTTGTTGGCTGGGTGTTCTTCCTTCACGATTTGGGATCCTGGGCGTTTCTATCATTATCATTCACCCACGTTGGGGCTCCCTCAAGCAGCTGGGCATTTCCTGAGTGTGAAATCCACGATTTTGGATTGTTGTGTATTTCTTCCTCACGTGGACAGACATTCTTCATTTTCCTAGTGGCTGAGAATTTCATTTTTGTGATGTTCTTGTGGTTGGGTTTCTTCCCCAATGTTTTCTGTTGCATTTCCCTAATGGTTGTCAAGATGAAAATCATCTTTGTGTTTCCCAGCATTGTAATTATTGTCTATGTTATTCGTTTTAGGCCACGTTAGGGCCAAAACGCCCCTGGGATACATTTTGTTGTTAGTGGGTTGTTCTTACCCCCCGTGGAACTTAATTCTATGGCCAAATTGTTTTCCTAAACCCAGGAATGGTGTATATTGCTGTGTGTGCAATTGGTCTTTGGACTATGTAGAAGTGGGAAGGAGTTTGCTTGACAAACCTAGTGTTTTGTAGGAGCCTCATAGACAGAACTAGAGGGTTGGCTCTCTTCTCTACACCCCCTGAATAGCACTGGAAGGGAATTCATGGCATGAGGACTGTGCAACAGAGAAGGAAATGATTCCTTGTGTTGGGTGTGTGTGGATGTCTTAGGAGTCAAGCTAGTTCTGGTGTAGGAATCCTTAGCTCTTGAATGAGCCCACTAGCTTAGTAGACAATGCTTCCATCTCTTGATGATCTGATAAACCCAAACATGGCTTTGGCTTGATTGAGTTTGACATATCTTTGGCTATGTGTGAGTATGCTTAGTTTCCTTTTTCCTTAAGGAAATCATGCCCAGCTCGGGGGTGGCAGTGTTGCTGAGAGATTAAGGAGCACACTGGCCTATGGTTGGGTGGAACATTGCAGTGGCATAGCTGGTTGCGGGGAGCTTCATTCGAAGATAATTATTCTTGTGTGATTACTCATGCAACTGTATTGTTTATGTGAATTATTATGAACATGCTAAAATGTGTTGAATGCTTGAATTAAATGTAATTGCTTCCGCTGAATGTTAATTCTTTATGCATCTGTGTATCTTGGTTCAATGCATTTTATTTTACGTTTTATGGGGCTAAATGACCTGGTAGATAGCAGTAATGGGTAGCGTCCTCTTCGCCAGTCGGAGGGTAAAGGAAGTTACATCATACCCCAACATGGCATTAGTCTTTTTCCTGAAATGACTAAGTTTTATTCTTGAAATAGAAGAAGTCGCTACTATGGTTCAAAGTGTCGATGTGTCGATGCCAACATGCCGACATCGGGATAAGTGTATTTAAATATTAAGGTAATTGCATGATTGTGTTAAAGTGTCAAAGCTAACATGCTAACGTTGGGATCCATATATTAAACTTAATGTTGTTTTATGTTAGTGTTGACATGTCAACTTTTGACTTCGAACATGCCAACGTCGAGATCAACAAGTCAGAGGAGTCTTTGTTATTTATTTGTTTGGTGATGCGGATTTTCAACTTCGTACATGCCAACCTCGAGATCGACAAGGTGGAGGAGTCTTTGTTATTTTTATTTAGCGGTGTCGTATTCTGACGTTCCAACATCGACAAATCAGAGGAGCCTTTTTATTTTTGTTTAGCAATGCCGACTTTCAGTTTTTGATGTGTTGACATCAGGATTGACAAGTCAGAGGAGTCTTTGTTATTTTTGTTTAGCGGTGTCGATTTTTTATTTTTGATGTCAGAACTGTCGAAAGGGAATTGGAAAATCAGGAAGGTGAATTAAACCATCAAGATAGTCACTCAATTCAAGTTAATAACTGTTTAGCTCATTTTTAATGAAAAAACTAGATAGTTAATCTATAATTAACTACGCTTCTGCATTGTTGAGTTAAATGGGGCTCAATGGTTTTCGTTTTTAAAGTTTTTCAAGTTAGTTTCTCATAATTATATAGCCTTAATAGTGCTCTATGTGTGTTTTTAGCTATATATGGTTATCTATGTAACTATGTAATGTGTGGGTGTGTTACACTGAATGGCTGGCCGATTGAATTTTTTGTTGCTTTCCTGGATCCTTTTGAGTCTAATCTCCACATAGTCATGCAATATTCTTGTTTCACATGAAATATACTTGTTGCTTTGAATATTACTCTTATTACCTTGATTCCAAAGACTAACTCTCTTGAAAAGATAGAAAATTTCAGATCTATTTCATTATGTAATTGTATTTACAAGATCATAACAAAGATTCTTGTTGTAAGAATTAAAGGAATTCTATCTAGTTTTATTTCACAAGAAAAAGTTTCCTTCCAGTCTAGAATACAAATCCATGATGTAATTAGAACTACACAAGAAATCCTCCACTCAGCTAAGATTAAGCATCTCCATGCAATGATTATTAAAGCAGATCTATTAAAGGAGTATTGTAGAGTCAAGTAGCTCTATATGAGACTCAAGTCCTACAACGAATAGGGCTCAATCTACAGACTGTTAACTAGATTATGAATTTTGTCAGAACACTCTTGTTTGTTGTGTTGATCAATGGATCATTATCCCCTTTCTTTAGACCTGGATGAGACCTAAGGCAAGGCTACCCATTTGCACCCCTACTATTCCTATTGGTGGTGGAGAGGTTAGGCAGACTTATCCATCAGGCTAGGAATAATGGGTCCTATAAAGGCATTCATGTTGGAGCTCATGTTTATTTACCTCACTTATTATTTTTTGATGATATACTCATTTTTCCTAATGGGATTAGGAGATAAATTTTGCTCATACATGGGTTCTAGTATATATCTTTTTTGCATCTATGAATATGGTATTTAATGCCACCAAATCTTTCATATCCCAGTTGAACATTAACTAGGAAGAGGCTGAATGGATTTGCTCTCGGTTGAACTATCCCATGGTTGAGGTAGATAATGGACTCTACAATCTAGGATTTAACCTCAAGTTTAACCCATATCTAAAAAGGGATTGGGATTGGCCTATTGAAAAAGTTTATAAAGGATTACTACATTGGTGCAATAAGTGGCTTAGCAGAGGAGGCAGATTAATTTTGGTTAAATATGTCCTAGAGGAAATCCTAGACTACTGGTTTTTCCTTGCATATGTCCCAGTGGAATACTTCACCAAATCAAAAAATAATTCTTTATTTTAATCTAGAAGGGTACACAAGAAGGATACTGTTTTCAATGGGTTTCATGGTCCTTCATTGCATGGCCAATATCTATGAGAGTTGTGATATAAAGGATCTACATTTGGTTGCAAAAGGTGTTTGGAGGATGCAAAAAGGTGAAGGTCTATGGTCTGCAGTTATCATTAATATATACATCCATCCTTTATCTATTGAATATTGGTTCTATGAAAGAGATAATAATCAATGGAACATCTCCATTATGTGGAAGGCAATGTTGCATGCATTTTATTTAATTGGAGATTGGCCTGAATGGAAAATTGGTAGAAGGAAGGTCATAATTGGGCATGACCCGTGGATTGGGGGTGGGGGGAAACATTTTCTCCCCATACAAGTTGTGGATGATCTCATTGAATAGAGCTATATATACTTGGATAAGGTTAGTGACCCAAACAACTCTACTTACTTCACTCAAGAATGACTAAGTGCATATCAATTGGGGATTGTTAGAAGGGATTTCATAATCGCATGAGAAACCTATACAAAGGCCTTAAAGACTCCCGTATTAAGCTATCTAATAGAGTTGATGAACTATTATGGGTACACAATTCAGAAGGAGGGTCACACTCTCAAAAAAATGGCGATATTTTCTTGAGATCCGAACAGGATCAACCTCCACTGAACCGATGGAATTCAATCATTTGGATGTTGAAATGTCCATTAAAATGCATAATATTTATTTAGTTTGTTTTATTAAAAAAACTACCTATGTGGGACTTCTTGATGCAAAAAATATGGACTGGACCAAGGACATGCCCCCTCTGATAGGTCAACAGTGAGAGTATTGACCATATTTTTCTCCATTGCAATTATACTAGGAAGGTGTGGGACCATATCTCATATCTGATTAGCATTGCTTTTGAAAGGGATGGCGAATATACTTTGCAAGTTTTTCAACAATGGATCTCAAACCCAACTAACATATGTTATAGTGATTTTCCTATTATCATTATATGGTGTATATGGTTATATAGGAATCAAGCAGTATTCGAGAATAAAAATATCCTTCCACGTCTTTGTACCTCTAGGAGTCTTGATATTTTCAATTTGTTTCCACAGGTGAATCCCCATGGATTTTCTTTGATGGAGCAAATCAATTAGTCCCTACTGTTGGGGGTGTAGGTGGTATTTTACATCTTTCAGATATAAACCAAATCTCTTTTGTCGTGGGACTGGGTCATGTCACCAATAACAATGTTGAACTAAATGCTTTAAGATTATCCCTCTCACTGGTTGTGCAGCATAGGGTTTTGCAAATCCAAGTTTTTGGTGATTTCAAACTGACAATTGACTTGTTGAAGCATAGAAGGAGGCCCAAAAATGTCTATCTAACTCCCATTTATGAGGATATCATCAGAATTTTGAACTTGGTCCATCATGTAGCCTTTCAAGATATTTATTAGGAAATGAACACTACTAAAGACCATCTCTCAAAAATGGGTTTGTTGCTTGAGGAAGGGGTATAGAATAGGTGGGAGGGAATAAATGGTGAGGAGACAAAGTTTGCTCCAGGTACCTAGATTTCTGGATTGAATACCATATATATTTCTTTATCTTTTTTATGAGATTAGTTTTTCTGATCATACGAGTCTTTCACAGGTGGATGGACAATTTTATTATTATTTCTGGTGGTCATTTTTTAAGGACAACTTATTTTTCTATATAAACAGATCTTCATTTCTTTCGAAGCCTACATTTTTAGGGATTTTTGACACTTCGTTTATTTGCATATATGGATGCATGTATACACTTTTCCAACTATGATTATAGAGCCAATTTGGCTAAAACAGCTATCTATACAAGATATTTGTAATAGACAATTTATTTATGTAATACCATGGATGTTAATCCCCATACATATGTTATTATTTTGTTTATTATTGGGCACTAGATGCAAGGAATATGGACTTTGGAGATTATTATTATTATTATTATTATTATTACTATTATTTAAGTAAATACTTAGCCCAACATGGACAACTAACGAGAATGGGGGCCATGGATTCCACTTGTGAGGGGGGTGGGGACTCGAGGTTGTTGCTCTCCCTAATATTACTTGTTGGACCTTATTTTTGATTATTTTGGGTTATGGAGAAACTATTAAGTCCTATTTTATTATTGGTGGGGCCTTCTTGGTGAGTGCATCCTCCTTAGCCTCTTGTGATGGGGTGAAATCATGAATCTGGGTGTCTATTTGGGGGGGGGTGGCGGGTTATGAGAAAAGCAGTGTTGTTTTTGCAAGTTTTTCAACTTCGAGCAAAGAAAAATTAGATTTGTATTTAGAATTTCATTTTGTAGTAAAAACAAAAGTTGTAGATAATTGTGTTAGCTTTTTATCAGTTATTTTTTAAGATTTTTTTTNTTATGATGATCTAGACAGATTGTACTAAAGGTTGTCTATAAGTTTGTATCCAACAACCGCATGCAATAATTATTAGAATTTTTTGAAGTGGACCAATCTAGAAAACTAGCATAAAACTTACATGTTTAGTTTGACACAACATCTTCCCTAATTTCTAATTCAAAGAAAAAAACTAAAAGTACCCTTTTGAAGACAACACATCAATGTTGGGCACCATGATTTTTCCAAAAAAAATTTATCGTGTCTTTAAGAAGTTATTGAATTTTCATTTCAATGAATTCAATTAAATTTTGAAGCAATCTAGACACCTTCTAAGAAATATAATAAATAAAATTAGTGGATCACACCAAATTCAACAAAATTTGCATATATAGAAAGTAGATTAAATTATGCAACTAATGGTATTATTTGTGAAGAGAAATTGTAAGTATTTGATATGATCCAATTTATCCGAAATTGGAAGAAGAGTCAGAAATGAAATGGAATTCTATTTCTGAAAAAATTTACAGGTTTTCGGCCGAAAGTTACTTTTAATGGATACAGTTAATTTTAAAGTTAGAAAGTTAGTTCTTTCTAACTTTAAAGTTAACGGTATTCGTTAAAAGTAACTTTTGACCGAACTATTTTTTCGGCCGAAAGTTAGTTCTATGTTTTCGACCGAAAACATAAATTAGTTCGGCCGAAATATTACGGAATATGGATTCGGAAAAATTATCTGCACGGAATAGACACCCAAATTCATGATTTCACCCGATGCTCTTCATCCACTCATGCACCCTCATTTGTTATTTTTAGCATGCACTTCTTGGAAAAAGCGTAACTCCCTCCTTACTCCACCTTTTGCTATTTTGGGAAGAAATATCATGAATGAGTAACTCCTCTCTCTCACCAATTCGAGTTGGCTTCTAAGATTTGGAGTTACCACTCTTGGAATTCGAGTCACTCACTTGGGTGATTCAAATGCCTATTTGTGTATTGGAATGAGTTTTTTCTCATTTTCTTCTCTGATTTTTCTCTTGATCTCTCCAGTGTTCTCTCTTTTCTAGAAAATGCATGTTCTCGAGTAGGAGATTCATTGAATTGTTGAAGATCGAAGTTCTTGCAATGAGGTTAGAAGACCCTATGATGGGGATTGAAGATTGAATTTGCAACACACAACATGAATCATTATCCCATTACTTGTCCCTGTTTGAATCTAGCATGTCATGAGGGAATTGCGTAGTGAAGGGAATCCCATTGCACCAATAGTGTAGATGGAAGGGAAAGTTTAGATGGAGAAAGGTGTAGTTGTAGTTTTTGATAGTGTGAAAAGGGTGCAACCATATGTTTTGGTTCACATATTTCTAATCATTTATGGGTGGTGAGACCGGTTCCATTGTTTCCGGAGTGGGGTTTCCAGTAAGGAGTCATTTGTTTTCATTGAAAAAGGTTTTCTTATGACCGAGATACAATTGTTTTTGAGTGGCAGTGTTCCCAGTGTTGAGATGAGTGCACCATACCTTTTGGTATGAGAGTACCTATCTTTTGGATCTATGGCCTCAAATTGGGGATGATTGTCATGTTGAAAGATGCATGGGCATGGCATGTCTAAGGTTGCGTAGAACATTGTCTTGTTAAAGCTATTTTCTCATGTAATTTATTATATGACTATTTATTGCATTTTTGGAAATATATGTACTTATAGATATGATTTGTCTATGATTTGTATGGTCATAGGTGACAACCATGAGATTTGAGGTTATCTAGTTGTAGATGACATCTTTCATATTTTAATTTGTTTATGTTGATATGGCTATGGTTGGTAGTCACTGATGAGTATTTTATTATGTGATTATTTACTACATTTTCTAATGGATACATGCTCATGGATATAATGATTTTATTATCAGTTACATGGCTGTAGGTGGAAGCCATGAGATATGATGTTATTATTGTTTATGTGTATGTAGATATAATTCTTCATATTTGATTTACTTATTGTTTATATGGTTGTAGGTGGAAGTCCGTAGATCTACTTTTTAACACTGTTCGTGTGGTTGTAGATGATAACATGTAAACTTGATTATTACATTGTTTATGGTAGCTTCTAGATCTAATTGTATTAATGGTTATATGGCTGAAATAGATATGATATTTGATGTTTAGATACATGTTGATATCTTTCTCATATTTGTTTACATTTATGTTTGCATTTACCTTGCATTACATGTGCATGTGGAAAATGATCCGTATCACAAGTTTGCATCGCCTTTCAAAATATAATTTGTTTCATTTAATTGGCTTGTTGGCAAGTTGGCATAGCCTTAGATAACCTTATTTTGTTGTGCAATACCTTGGTTCAGCCTTCCCTTTGGCTTCTTGGGGACCTTGGCCTTGGTTTTGGGGTCGGGGACATGACAATTCACAATAATAATAGACTAAGATTATGAAGTTCTTAAAGTACTTAATAGACTTAAAGTTCTTAAACAAGTTTGCAAAATTATGAAAATCCTATTAATATTGATAAATCTAAGATTATGATAACTAAATTTAAGTAAATAATTTATCCTCCAATTTATATAGTGACAAATAGGGAAAATTTTAAGGATCCATAATTTTCTCAAAATGTAGAAACCTTGGTGAATCTTACTAATTCTTAAATATTCTACTATAAAATGGTTGGTGATTTTTTGTAGAAATATTCAAATTTCTAAGGATTTTATATAGTTTTGGGGCAATTTGGACGATTTTTAGAGTAAAATCCAAATATCCCAAAAAATTTGGGTCAATCATTTAAAAAAAATGCAAATTGGTGAATGTTTTTTGGGAAAAAAGGTGGAAAAATATCCCATGAGCTAAATTTTGTCTCTAAAATTTTCCCTGGTGACAACATCCTTGAAGAAGCACAATGTTACAAATACCCATGCATCAATTTCAATTGTCATTTCAACTATATCAACAACATTAACAATTAGAAAGCTTATTACAATCTTGATAACAAATTTAGAAATGTTGAACTATGAGGTTGAGATATAAGAAAAAAACCATTTTCAAGACTTTAGTTATCCCAATTATTCTATAATAATGTGAAGTTTGGGTCTCAATAGTATTGAAAAAATCCAAAACTATTTATAAACTATATTTTTAAAAGTAAACAAAGCACTCCTTGCCTAGTCCTATTAATTGAACATGGATGCACTCCTATGTGGTATAAAGCATGGTTATATTTTTAGAATATAAACATAAATTATTCAATTTGCACAAGGATATGTTCCTTATTATTTCTTTTAGAGTGTTCACTATACCTACCATACACTTAAAGGGCTAGGGTATAAATTTTGAGCTCAATGTTAAGTATTGGAATATTAAAAAAAAAATCATTTAATAATATTGATAATATTAAATCTTATATTTCTATAAATTTTAAAGACTTTTTTTTCCAAGTTACAACGCTCAAGGGAAACGCCCAAGTAATTCCCCTCATTTTAAGGATGGTACCTAGGGTAGACCCTAGATTCTTCAAGGCATAAGGCCAAGTCAACAACAAGGCTCAAAGTTGTTACAACAAGATACTCATTATGTTCTCAACATGCCACTTACAGGAATATGACTTGGAAGTGGAGGATAACACTCCATCCCCCAACTAGTTGTGCTAGACCCAATTGACATTTAAGTCTACAAACTTGGAATAAAAGTGATTTCATTAAGAAGATGAAGTTATAATACTACATAGATTTTTTCAATCCTAATTTGCTTAGCCAAAACTAATTTTCCAACACTATAAGCTTAGAAAATAAATTGAATATTTCCAAAATAAGGACCAATGCTAATGATTTCCATAGTGAAGCTAGTAACTAGCCTAACCTAAAAACACCTTAGAAGAACAAATTTGTAAAATTTTGTGATAAGAAAGGAGGTTGAGGATGAATAACATTTCCATTTAAATGTCCCTACCCTTGATTATAATATAAGATATAAACTTACACAATTTCACAACTTACTTATGCTTTAGAACCTCCTAGCTTATGAAAATCATAATGACCTTGCCACTTTCATTTCCATGATGGTCTAATGTAGAATGAAATTCTAAAGAATATATAATCTAATTCATTTTATTTATACAATATACCCTTTTGGTCTTAGGGGACAATAATAGGGATGATTTTAAGGAACCATACTTATTTAAAAGTGTATACATGTTGGCGAATATTACCAATTCTTAAAACGACAACTATAAAATGATTGGGGATATTTTTCAAAAAATAATTTAATTTCCAAGGATTTTATATCATTCATATAATAATTTGGCGATTTTTAGGGTGAAAAAAATTTACCCCATAAAAAATGGGTGAAACCGGGCTTCAAAAAATGCAAAATGGCGAATCTTTTTTGGGAGAAAAACATGGAAAAATAGCCCACTGGGCTAAAATTCGCCCCTAAAATCATCCCTGGGTCACAATAAATAATATCAATGCCAATATAACACATTTAAAATCAAACCAAGTTTAAACTTATAGATTGAAGCAATGCCACTTAATTTTTATTTCCAAGGAAAACCTCTTAGGGAAACCCAAGGGATGTTTCCCCACATTCATGAATGGCATCCCTAGTAAACTGATCAATATAAACTAATGTGCCTCATGAAAGGGGATTTGAACTAGGAACCTGCTATCACAAAACTAGCCAAATGCCCAACAACATTGATGACAATAAGTTGAGCTAACCCCATGGGCTATTAACATTTATTACTTCCACCTCGTTGAAAATAGTTAAAATAATAATGTTATAAATAAGCTCATTAAACAAATACAACATTATGGCAACAAATGAGATTGAGTGGCTCAAGAAGATACTAGATTGAATGCTGCTCCACTTTTGATTGACAACACATCTACAATAAAGTTGCCTAAGAATCCTATACACCATGATCAAACAAAGAACATCAACATGAAGGATCCAAAATTGTTGGTCTTTTGGACAATGAACTAGGGTTTGATAAGATTTGGTCAAGTTTTTTCTACAGGTGAAGGAACGATCTCCTTGTGGATTGGATCAAGTCAATAGGATGGAGATCGATATTGGGAGGGGGACGGGGTGAACCCCTCCTCGAAGGGTGGTGAGGCATCAAACATATAAGGGAAAGATAAAGAATATGACTATCGAAAGGGAGAAGAAGGGTTGCAGAAGGAGCATATGGATCGGGGGAGTGGGGACAGGGAAAATGTTCAAGAAATTGTTTCCCAAAATCTTATGTGGTATTCTCATTGCAGATCCGATATGAGAAGCTTTGTGAAAGGATTCAACACATGAAGGATCACGCCCTCATTAGTAAGTTCTTAGGTATCTCACCCTCTAAAAAAGATCTAATCAGGTGGATTCATACAGTATGGAAGCCGAAAGGAATTTCAATCTTCAACTGGGATCTAGAGGCTTTTTCACATTTATTTTCTTTACTCTCGAGGACAAGAATAGGGTTTTAAAGGGAGGCCCTTAATTCTTCTATTATGTTGGGATTTTTCTAAAACCATGGCAAGAGCAATTCATTTTAGATAAGGAAGATTTGGAAAAGGCGTCGATATGGGTTCTCCTTTACTCTCTCCCAAGTGAATATTGGGAACCTGGGATTCTAGAAGATATAAGGAATTCTCTGGGTGATTTTATTAAAGTTTCTAAACATGCCAAATTCGTACGCTATACCTCATATGCTAGAATTTTTGTTTATATGGACATATACAAAGAGCATCTTGATTCCATAAATCTGACTTGGGATGATGAGGATTGCTTGCAAAACTTCGATTATAATCACATCTCGTTTAGATGTAGATGATGCCATGAGCATGGTCACCTTTTCCGTGATTTTCCTCTTAATACCCACCTTCCTCAGGAGAAGCATAAGGATGTGGTTGATGGATATGGCTTTAGTAGGCTTACTAATATAAGGAGGCAATACAAAAGGTAGTTAGGGGTGATCCCTAATTCAAAACCCTGGACCTCCAATATTTTTTGATATTTTGTGTCAAATGTTGGAGAATGAGTCGGATATATCGAAGGCAAAAAGTAAGGAGGAGGCTAGGAGGCCCCCATCAGATCCGGTTGCCTAGAGAATTATTTCAGAATGTCAACATGCCTTAAAATATGGGGAGTATGAAGACATACACGTGGTAGAGGATGAGGATATGGAACTAGGAGATTTGAACTTGGATGAGATTGAGGAAGCATGCTGCAGAAAAGGACATGGATATGTTCCTTTCCATCATGTGAAGCTTTTGCAGGATGCTATTTTGACATCCTCAAAATCTAAATCGTCGAGGATAGAAGGGGAGAGTCACAAAGAAAACAAAAGGAAATTCACAGAAATCCTAGAGAAAAGGGGTAGACAGACTAAAAGACAAAGATTAGCATAAGTAAGAGCCAAATTGGTTAAATTAGTTCTTTATTCGACAATCAAGGTGACAATATATTCTATTAAAAACTAAACCCAATGAATCTATTGTCCTAGAACATCAGAGGCTCCAATATTATGCAGAAGGTTAAAATTTTGAAGAAGAAGGTAATGAAGGAAAAACCCACGATACTTTTTGTTCAGGAAACTAAGCGCTCAAAGTTTGTGATGAAATCCATAGCTTAGAGATTCTATAAAGGAAGTGAAGTGCTAGTAGTGGATTCCATAGGTTTGGAAGGGAAAGAGATAGTTGGATGCTTCAAGTCAAGAGTTTAGTGATCTTATAGAAAATATAAACCTGGTGGATATTGAAACTAGTAATCACCTGTTTACTTGGAATTATCAACAAGGGGGAGAAAGGAATATTACCTCAAGGTTAGTTCACTTTCTAATTTCTGAATCAATTCTTCTTAATAGTGGTGAAGTGGTAGCACTAGTCCTTCCAACAATTGGGTCTAAAAACTGGTCGATCTGCTTATAGAGCAATGATGAAGGTCCTATTGGGAATCTGTTATGTTTCGAACAATTTTGGCTTTCCCACCCAAAATTTACGAACACTGTTCAACAATGGTGGGAGAATGAAGAGTTTCCTACATGAACATGTATAATTAGTTCTGACAAAAGTTGAAATCCATAAAAATGAAACTAAGGAAATGGAATGGGGAAGTGTTTGGTAACATTTTTCAAGACAAAAAGCAATTGGAAGGGCTTCTGAAGGATATCCAACTATAAGGAATGTAGAAGGGTTATTATGAATCCCTCCATAGTGAGTAAAATTGAGTGATGGCCCAACTAGAAGAGAGAGAAAAGCATGAAGAAATGATATGGAAGAAGAAGTCGAGGAATATGTAGCTCAAGTAAGGAAACGTAACACAACTTTCTTTCATTGAAAAACTATTCACCATAGGCAACCGAACTTAATCACTATGCTAAAAAAGGATGATGGTGAAAGGTTGGAGACAAGAAATGTGATTGAAGCATAACTAGTTGGACAAGGATCTATTGAAGGAACTGGTTTAGTACAAATCAACAGACATTGCATGATTCACCCAACGCATTCCTGCGTTAGTGACCCCATCTCAAAATGGAATGCTTATGTGCTCGATGGAAATGGGAGAAGTAAAAAGATTGGTCAAGCAAATGGAAGATGGGAAGGTCTCCAGTCTGGATGGGTTCATGACTAATTTCTTCCATTTCTTCTAGGATCTAATAAAAGAGGAGTTGGTCCATATAGTGAAAAATTCCTGAGTTGTAGGGGATGTTCTACCAGCTTTGAATGCTAATTTTCTATCCTTAATCTCAAAGAGCAAAGGAGCAAATTCTCCAGGTAAATTTAGACCAATATATATTTGCAATGACATCTATAAAATCATTACTAAAGTCATAACTAACAAACTAAAACCCCTTCTCCCCACTTTGACTGCACTAGAACAATCAAGATTTGTTGAAGGAAGACAAATCCTTGACGATATCATACTTGTGCATGAGGTTGTTCATTCTCTAAAAATCACAAAGAAGTCAAGCATGGTAATTACGCTTGATCTGGCCAAAGCTTATGATACGATTAGTTGGCAATTCAAGACTAGTTTTGTCATCTAATTTTACACTCATAGAATTTTTTAATAACCTATTTTTTAATTTTTAATATTTTTAAATAAAAATTGTTATTACAATTTTTTATTAATTAAAGAATATTTTTAAGGATAGGTATATAAGTTTCCTGACATATAATTATAATAATAAAAAATATTTGATTTACGATGAAAATATAGTTGATATATTTTTAAGAGATTTAAATAATGAATTGAATATATTATTAACTAATGACAATATTGAAGATCTCTATCATAATTTTACCATTAATTTCTCCATTTATATTAACAAATTCTTTATCATTATATCATATAAAAGGGGGATAAAACAACCAAACTTTGGTAACTAAAGAGTATAAGCATACTTGAAAAGTCACTAGGGATGCTTTGAAGGAATTCTTAAAATCCCACAAGATCTATAGGTACATATCCTTAACTAAAATGAACAAAAATGTTAGTATATAAATATAAAGCAAGATAATCTTTTGCACCTCTGTAAGGTAGATCCTAAGAAATTATGAAAGCAAATTCAAAGTCGTAGAACCAAAGAAAGTGATATGATCCCTCGAGGGACTGGAATTTATAACTTAAAAAGCTTTACAAATCCCCTGAAGTCATGGACAACATTCAAACCCTTTCTATAGAGGAATATGTTTTCTCTTTAGAAGACATAGAGTTTGGGATTAAGCGTCTTGTAAAAGGGAAAACTAAGGATATTGAAGGATACCAAAAGGAAATATTAAAAATTGATGGGATTATCCTCATCCCTCACATCCACATGCTCTTTAATTAATGATCAAGTATGGTTTCCCTAAACCATGGATAGAAAGTGTCATTGTTCCTATTTTTAAAAATGTAGATAAAAACAATCCATCTGATTATAGGACCATTATGATTAGCCCTCTTTTATTCAAATTATATGGAAATATTCTAAAAAATAATATCAGCATATGGCTTGAAAGTCACAGAAAAAGAGATATAGGCTAGGCAGGTTTTTGAGGCTATCATTCAAATATGCACGACCTTGTTACTCTTAGAATTATTGTTAAGGAGTATTGCAATAATAAAGCTAATACTATGCGTTGCTTTGTGAATTTAGAAAAAAAATTGGCACAGTGCCCATAACTAACCTTTGGAATAGATTAAAAGAGATAAAAGCCCCTTCCAAATTAAGAGTTGTTGTGATAAGGTTGCAGATGTAGGTTATTTCCAAATTTAGGAACACTTAGGGTTGGTTCAATGAATTAATTGGATTATAGGAGACAATCAAGGTTATCCCCTATTCCCTATCCTTTTTGGTATTTACATTGACATGCGAGAGGTTTGTTTGGAAAAGTAGGTTGTGTTGGCATGACTTTGGGAATCCGTATGATCTCGACAAGCAACTCCAAATTCCCAAGTATTTTTCCTCTAGTATGAGTATGATTGTTAACTCTAACAAACAAATATTATGATAATCAAATCCCAAAATATCACTTACGATAATTTCATGTATGTCAAAAACAACTTGGGAAAGTGATTTCATACAAATAGATATGAATTGATCTTCATCATAATCTTAACTGGAACTATAACATTGATAAACATATTAATGGGGGGTGGATATCTTATTATGGATTTGAAAACAAATGTAAATCGGTAGACCTCTTGCTTGAAATATAAAGAAACTTCTGTTTAAGGCTCTCATCTCTCATGTTATCTTATATGGATGTGAAGTTCAGGGATGCAACATATCTAGAGAACCATGGAGAAGGATACAAAAAATCCAAAAGTGCTTTATAACATATAATCTCAAATTTAAAGGCAATACACCCTATCTCATCCTCTTCATAGAAGTGAGTCTCTCCTCGATTAAGAGCATGGCTATGACTAGGTACCTAATGTACAAGAACAATATGAACAACATCATAGACAAGAGGCCTATCATTAGAGCAAATTTTAGGCCTAAAATGGGCCTCCTAAGGAAAATAATAAAATAATAGTTAAAACAATAAATTAATATGTATGAATTTTGAAAGAATAGAGGAAAAAACTATTTTCTTCTTCATATTTTCAACATATACCCCTATGGTTTACCTTAAATTTCTAGTGGGAGAACTCTTTGGATGCAAAATTCCGCATCCAACCAGTACCCAAACTGCATACTGTTCATGGATCCCACACCACGAAAAACGAGAAATACCTAGAAAAACATCTACTATGGTTTTTCAAGTATTTCTCATTTTTCGTGGGGTGGGTCCATCAAAAGTATGTAGTGAGGGTACTCATTGGATGCGGAATTCCACATCCAACCAGTGCTCCCACTCAAAATTTAAGTAAAACCACAAGGAGATATGTTGAAAATACAAATAAAAAAAATAGTTTTTGTTATGACAAACATGCCAAGTCAACCATTATGGTTGATTTTTTTCTTGAAATTCTATTGGTTGGATCTTTTTTTTTATGAGGGCCATTTTAGTTGGCTCTTTTTTATGAGGCCCATTTTAGTTGGCTCTTTTTCTTGAGAGACCTATTTTAAACCCCACATTTTCTCTAATATAAGATTGTTTCATACTCTATTCAAAACCACCCACACCTTAAGCGATGTTGACATAAAGATGCCAAGTCTTGGCTAAATCATTGATGAGTTGAGAAATATGTCACTCTACATAATAGTGACAATATTAAAAGTATTATTACATCTTTGGAAAATGTAATGGGACCAAAGAATTTGTCATCTTTGTGACACCAACGGGGTTGTAGGTGAAGATTGCTTTCTCATAAAATGTCCTATGTACACCCACATTAAAGCACAATTTCAAATTTTTTGTCACAATAGTGAACTTCCTACCCTTTTAACTCATCAAAATTATGGTGATTTAGTGTTTTTCTTAAAGCTTTTCGATCATAGAAATACAATTCTAAAAAGAACCAAGTAAATCCTTACCTTTTTAAAGTCAATATACCAAAGTTGATATCAACAAACGTTAATAACTATGAGCATCATCATATCAATATTGAAATAATAAATAAATAAATAAAAATAGAAATGAATTTTTAGTTATTATATATACAAATTTATTACAACATCAAATTTCCATATTGTTTAATCTTGTAAATAATTTTAGGATATGTAATTAAAAACATAAGGTGTAGTCTAAATATTTTAAGTTTTCAACTTTTTCTAGCATATTTTCTGTCATATTTTGTTCCGAGTCAAGTTGGAAATCTTAAAAGAATCTTACAATCATATATATTGGCTATGAAAATTGCATAAACTAGGTGCCATGAGGTATTTGAAGGTGGTGAATCTATTTATGTATTCAAAAACATAATTTAAACACTTCCAAATTTTTAATTGTTGAATTCCAACCAAAACCCACCCTAAAATACAATAAAGACCAATATTAATATTAGGTAGAAAGAATAAGAAGAGGTCAAGAATTACATTCATTTATGTTTTTCATAAATAAGACAAGTGGAAAGTGTGTCACATGTCATTACATGATGATATTTTCAAAATAAAGTCCACGCATTTTTTTTTCAATGTGGTTCATAGCTTCAGAGTATTGGTTGCTCGCTACATCCATAGGAAACCCCCCCCAGAATCCAAAGAAAATGGGGAAGCCATGTGTTCTACAGGTAAACCTATCAACCCTGATTATGGGGCCTAACCCAATGGGGACTCAAGGGAGCCCCCCTAGTATAATTGCTACCAACAACCAACTGGGGGATTTGGCCCCAAGACCTCCTACTTTTGAGAACAACTCTTAACCACTTGAGCTAACCTACACACTCGAATTAAAAGTCCACTTAACATTTATTTAGATGAATTAAACAGTTGTGACATGTTAAAGTTATAGTTATGATAAGCATAAATGAACTTAGCACTCTATTTAATCCATATTTTGGACTTTGTGGTGGGTTTTGGTTAACAATTTCCATAGCCAATATATTTGATTCTAATTTTTTTTTTACAAAGTTCCAATCAAACTCCTAACAAAAAAATGAAAAATATACTAAAAAAATTAAAATGTAGAATATTTAAACTACTCAAAAGTGAATTTATCTTAACATTATAATTGACTTATTATTTTATTTTACATTTTGTTAAATGAAAGTCTTTTCACAAATATATAATGATTAAACAATAGTAATTTAATAAATAGAAGAAATTAATTTAGTGAAACAAAATATAAATAAATAATTTAAAAAATCTTTAAATTTCAAATTAATTTTATTAAAAAACATAAAAAAATTAATTATAAAATTTACTGTATTTAAAAATTATTTTATTAAAAATTTGAATATATTTACTTATTAACTCATCCATAATAATTACTACTCGTAAATCTCCCTACATAAATCATAAATAAAAGTCAACTCAATGATACTCATGGATTTTTAGTCTTAATTTTAGTGAGACATTTTTTTTCAAAGCAAAGAAAAGCTTACCATATTGATCTAACATCTATTTATATATTTTTAGGATCTCAATGATCAACAACATTATAATACACAAACAAAATTGACCACTTAAAATAGCTTAATGTTAGTCAAACTTCCATTTATGTGATATTTTTAAAGATTAATTCAAATACATTTTCTTAATTTTATTAAGATTTTTTTCAATGCAAAGAAAACTTGTAGTATTGACCTAACATCTATTTACATATTCAAAAAAATTCAGTGACCAACAATATTATTAATACATAAAAACAAAATTAAAATAATATAATAGTACTAAAATTTCTACTCATGCTAAATGTCTATAAATTTGGCTCACTAACATATTATATTATTATTATTATATTTATATAAAAATTAAAATAATGGTTTTAACTAACCACAAATATCTATACATATCCCATAACCTTATTGTTAAAGAAACATTTTAACCAAATAATTATCAAATAATTATCAAATAATCTCTAAATTTCATTTATATACTAATTTTTTAACCACACAATATTTAAATTAATATATATCATTTTTTTTTAAATAATAAATTAATAAAATACCATATACAAATAATTGTGGAAAATTGTATAACAATACATAACAGAAAGGCCAAATATCATTTGAAAGCATGCGACTTTGTCCTTAAAAGCTCAACAATAATACAGATCACTTACCTTTTAAAAAACCCTTGGGGCCTTGGCCTGAATATTTGACCATTTTGCTTGGGAGTATTTTTTAAGTTTAAATTGGGTAAAAAATGTTTCAAATTTAGAAAAAGTGTGTTTAAATGTGTTGAAGTTGAGTGGTTTGGGGTATTTTAAGGATGTTAAATTTATTTATGAATTTAATTTAAATAACATAAAATATAAATTTAAAAAATAATAATTAGTCGAATTTCAACTAAAAATTGATCAAATAATTAAAATTAATTTAAAATAGAATATTATCTAAACTGAAAATAAAAACTTTTAAATATATTATCTAAACTAAAATATAATAATAATTTTTTTTTAATTTTTGTTTATAAATTAATAAAAAATATGATTATTAATGTCAATAAATATAAATAATCCTAAAGTGACTTATTAACCTAAATACAATTTGTTTAATTAAGCTACAACTTGATTTTAATTATTTATTCATATTTTACAAGGGATCGAATTTTAATAATTTCAACTCTTCACACAACTCCATTCACATAAAAGTCAAGAATTAGAATAAAATACTTATTTTTATTACTTTTGTATCGTTAATTCTTTTTTTAAAATACTCAATTGAAAGTGTTTATTTCCCTACTATTAAAAAAATGGTTTAAATTTTTTTAAATACTAGTTTTTTAAGTCATGACGTGGGGGTCATTTTTTCCCAATTGTAATAATGAATGTCAATTTGAAAAAATAAAAGTGAGATGCTCTCTAAAGAGAAAAAATGAAGCATGGCCATTTGAAAAAATAATAGTTAGATGCTCTTTAAAAAGAAAAATGAATCATGAGTGTTTTGCATTTTTCATGTCAAATATTTTGGTATTTAAAAAAATCCAAATTCATGTGAAGTGAAGTGTTTTTTATGATGTTTATAATTAATTTATATTATTAAATTTTTTTTATTGGTATATAAAAGTAATGATGATGATGATTATTAACGTCCACTGAGACTAAGCCCACATGGGTGTGGTTCATTGGCGGTTCAGTTGTTATGAAGTCACTTGTTGTAAATTGGAGGTCACGAGTTCAAATCCCACTCGAATTTACCTGTGTCCCATGTCTTGCGGCAGGTGTGGGGCACCTAGGGGTATAGTGGTAGCAGAAATGGATCCCTGGACCCCGTGTCACGCGAGTACCAGCCCAGCTCCAGTTGTCGATTCCCCTAGTTACTTAAAAAAAGTCCACTGAGACTAACTTTGGTTTATCATAACTTAAGAAGGAAAATACTTTAGAATCTTGTTTCTATGCTCAAAAGGCTTGCCAAGAAGCTTTTCAAGCTCACTATAGTTTTGACAAGTTAGGAGGTTATAAAGGTTTGTATTGTAGCAAATACTATGAAACTCAGATTTAATGTGGGTGTAAGCGAGGCACTCTTAGAGAAAGTATTTTTCATCCTCAACGCTCATAGACTCACATATATGACAAACCCTTTCCATCCATGAAGTTTTAGGAATATACCAACACCTTGTTTCGCTATAAAGTTCATGAAAGTTTGTTGTTCATCACCATCATCAAAGTAATGAATTTCAATTTCAAATTAAGTAGTATAAATACTTATTTTAAAATGAGCATCTTTTTCATGCAAAAATAAAAGTTTTACAAACAATTGCTTAGTATGTCACTTACAAGAATATCCTACAACTTCTTGGGCTTGACTCAATTGACAATGAAGTTTAAAGGCTTTCAACAACAATGATTTTATTATCAAAAAGAAATTGAAGTGCGATAAAGATTTTACCAATCCTAATTTGGTAGGCCAAAACTATATTTACAACTCTATAAGCTTAGAGAATAAATTAAATATTTTCAAAAATTAGAAAAATGCTAAAGATTTCCACAATGAAAATTAGTCATTGGGATAACCTAAAAACACCGAAAATTAGCCATTGAGATAACCTAAAAACACCTTGCGATGGACAAATTTCTAAAATTATTGATAAGAAAAAGCTTGAGAATGAACATCATTTCCGTTTAACAAGCCATACCCTTAATAATATAAGATATAACTTTGCCCATTTTCACAACGTATTCCTTAGGACCTCTTCACTTATGAAAACTATAATAATCTTAAGGCACATTTGTTTCTACCATGTTCAAATATAGAATGAAATTCTAAATAATATCTAATCTATTTCCTTTATTTGCGCATACCATAGGCCTTATTGGTCTTAGGGGACAATTTGCATTATCAACATCAATATAACTCATTTAAAATCAAACCAAGCTTAACCTTAAACCCTAAAGCAATAACACCTATTTTTTTTCCAAGGAAAGTTTCATAGGGAAACTCAAGGTATTTTCTCCACATTCATGGATGGCATCCCTAGTAAATCGATGAACTGTAAACTAATGCACTTTATGAAAGGGGATTTCAACCGTGCACCTGCTAGCATGAAACTAGCCAAATTCCCAACAACATGGGCGGCAATGAATTGAGCTAACCCTTGGGCTAGTAAAACTTAAATACTTCCACTTAGTTGCAAATAGTTCAAAATTTAAGGTTTAGACTCAAACTCTTTAAACAAATACAACATTATAACAACTTAATTTAATATTTATATTTATGAATAACCAAACTCACCTAAAGCCTCATCTAAATCCCTATTTTTATCTATCTATAAAGATTAATTTAAAGATCCATAAATTCCAATATTCCCACCACCAGTCCTTATGAATTATGATATGCCAATCTCCCCCACCACTAGTCCTTGTGAATCATGATAATCAATCTTGAGGAAAAAACGACCACGCAACATAACTTTGAATGTCCTCAAATTCCATGTAGGTCACCTAAAGCCAATGGTAGTTCAATTCCCAATACATTTCTCAAATAATTACATAATTCAATTAATGAAATCTAATTATTATCTTTTGAAATGTTTAGATAACGTATATAATGCAAATTTTGAATATTTAAAGTCGAATTAGAAAATTATGCGCATGCATAAATCTTGGATACTCTAATCGCGCTGTATGTTTAAATTGTTTCACCCATATAAACTCAATATTTTTTTATTTTTTTTATAAATTTGAGATGTATAGAAATATGTATTCTATATATTGTAAACAATTCAGACCTTGATTCTAAGCATTGGTTGTGTGTAAGGTAAAATATTGGACCCTTGTTTTAAGATAATTTTGTGCACAATCTCTGAACTAGGTACAACATTTATATATATAATGAAATTTGGTGAGAAGATAGAGAAATATGTCTTCTATAACATATCCAAAATTTAGACCTTAAATCCAAAGAATAAGATTGCGTTGACTCCAAAATATTTGTCCTCTGTCAATGCAAAAAATCCTCGAAGCCACAGTGTGTTAGTTATGGACATTTGCATGGCATTAAAATTTATTTAAAATTTGTAAGCATACACAAATATGCATCCTAGAAATTGTTGGACATTGTTGTACTCTTTGTAGGTTACCAAGCTAAAGGAGATTAGAGGGAAGCTTATAATCCCCCCAAACTGGTGGGAGTAGTGGTCCCCTGTGGGGGAGGGTGGGTTCAAAGGAAGCACCCTCAAAAGTAATTTTTGGGGTTTCTTTTCCATCTTTTATGGCCGATGGTTTTAACCCATTGTAAAATCTTTTCGATCAAAGAATTAGGGTTGTAATATAATATGGCTTAATGGATCAGGGTTTTGGATGTTATGATATTGTATTGTAAACATAGAAGGTAATACAATGAGATAGAGTGTGGATAAAATCTCAAGTAGGTTTTCAAGGTTTGAGTTTCCAAAGTAAATTGTTTTAGTTTTTGTTTGGTATTGCTTTTCTTACACATGTATATCAAAACTCTTTAGAAATCTTTTTCAAATTTCAAGCCTTGATTTCAAAATATGAGTGTGCAATGATAAAATTACTAATTCATTGTCTACATTAGAATTCTCTATAAAATGGCTCTAGGCTTGGGCGTAGGGTATAGAAATAAATCATATGCAACATATAGAAAATTCATCTTCTGATCCTAAAGTATGAGTGTGCACCAATGAAAGCATTGGAACACTATGTTGCACATTAGAAATATAAAAACTTGAAACAAATATAAAATTGAACTGAAAATGTTTTTGGGTTATGCGGGAGTTGCAAAAACCTTAGGGATAATCCTCCATCAAACTCCCCTAATTTAAAACTTCCATGAGCTCAAGCTTCTAAAGGATGGTTATCAAATCCGTCAAAGGAAGATGGTATTACAAGTTGAAAATTTTCTTCTTTTGGAATTCATGATGCATCTTATGAATCTTTATCTTTCAACTTAACTAAATATTATTTATACTTTGTGTTCCTTCTCATGTGACCAACTCTTTCAACCAATACCGATTTAAGCTCCCCTTTCTTCTTATTTGGTATCTATTTTTCTAATCAACCATTTTCTCTCTCTTTCTCAATTGCCTCTACTTCTTTTAAGGTATTCATGGTACTCATAAATATATGTGGCATTAAATATTGGTGAAATATCCATGTCATCTAGTAGATCCAACTTGTATGCACTATCATAAATGTTCCTAAGGAATATGCATGGTCATATCTTCTTATAGTTCAGCTTGTTATATGCTTCCCAAGGAAACCTTACATTCCTCAAATGTTCCATCATTAAAAATCCTTTTTAAAATTATTTTGTTATGATTTTCCTTCTCTTTGTACTTCCCATTACTTTGGTGTAAATTCTTTCTAACCCGATCATGCACATATCACATGTCTTTGTAAATACTTTTTCATTTGCACTCTTCTCATGCTTTACAACTGGAAAAATCATCAAATCTGTATCTCCCTTTGTTGATCTTCCATACACAATTTTAAAAGGTGTCCTTCATGTAGATGCATTCATTGATATTTTATAGGAAAACTCAACCTATGTTAAGATCATATCCCACTACCCTAGTTTATCTCATACTAGACATGTTATCAAATTTCCAAGACATTTATTCACAATCTTTGGTTGTCCATCTATATGAGGATGATATGAATTACAATCTAACTCTAGCTTCTTCCACGATGTCTTCCAAAAATGGCTTAAGAATATGGTATACCTATTTGAATAGATATTCGTTGATAACCCATGCATCTAAAAAAATCTATTGAAATAATAAAACAACAATATTTGTCACCTCATGTGTCATCTTTGAAATCTATCCATAATTACCATTATGGAACTATTACCACTTTTGTTTCTTAGTAATCCTAGTTATGGAACTATTACCACTTTTGTTTCTTAGTAATCCCAAAACAAAATCCATACTCACATCATCCCAAGGATTCTTTAGGATTCTCTAGTACAGGTAATGGTGTATACAAGCCCATTTTTTGAATCCTTCCTTTTGCACATTGACTTATCCTATTGTCTTGAGACCAACCTTTTCGCATCCCTACCAATACATGTCCAAAAGTATCTTTCCTTAATCAAAACTCTAGTCTTGAACTTTCTTACCACTCAATCCTCCACTATGTAACTCCTTAACGATATTTTCTCTCATGCAGCCTCTTGGTTTATACAAATAATCATTCTTGAACCAAAAAAACCTTCATGAATGAAAAAATCTAAGTATGGAGTTTGATCCACAATCTATTGTTCCTTTCAACCTTTCCAAACCTCTTCAAAACTCATACAAAATTTTCATATCATTTAGGCCGACAACCTCAACAACCATAGTTTTGAACAACAACACTCTCTTACTCAATGCATCAACAACTCTGTTAGAGTTTCCTAATTTGTGCTTCAAAATAATGAGTAACTTTGTAATAATTCTACCTATTATGTGTGTCTTTGATTAAACTTCCTTGGAATGTTAATATATTGAAGTGCTGGGTGATAACATTGAAAGTAGCTAAGTGATTTACAACCTAGTATGGGGGAGATGTTGTCACGTAACGTAGAGTTATGTACCAAAAGTAAAAGTAATTAAAAAAGTTCAAGTCATCTCTTAAACTAAAAAATTAAAACCGGATAAAAGTAATTGAAAAAAAAACAAATAAAAAAATAATTAAAAAAATCCATGTTGGTTCATAAAATAAAAAATTAAAACCAAATAAAAAAGCTATTAAAACAAAGCTATGTCAAGTCATAAAAAAACCCAACATAGATCCATCTTAAACCCAAATATTTCAAGCACCAAGAGGGATCAAATTTCCTGAGGTGTAAATTTTTTCTGAACATGTAAAAAATTTAAGATTAAAAAAACTTGCACCTCAAGAAATTGGATCCCTCTAGGTGCTTGATAGATCTGAGTTTAATATGGATCTATGTTGGTTAGTAGACAACACAAACTCTTAGGGTATAAATAATACCTCCATTTCTTCAACGCTTGAATTTTATCATAGAATTCTTTATTATAATCAAAGCACGTCCTTCTAGTTTCATTCAACTTCTCACTAAATAAAGCAATATGCTTACTTGATTGATTCAATAATGCTCCAATTGTTGAACCTGTAACACCCCGGTTTCGATCCCGTTTGCATTAAAAATGTATATGATGTATATATTGTAATTAATCATGGTGTGGAGCTCAAGGAAAAAGCCTCACCATCGATTTAGCGTTTTATGTTTCGGCGATTAAAATCGATGTCGATTGTATATTCTGCTAGCTAGGCACATTATAATTTTGGACATCATGTAA